>OY294068.1:95071925-95366925 GCA_958510875.1 Endomychus coccineus
TTCTCACAGACCACGGTGAAGCGAAGCAGAATGAAGAGCTAACACTTCACGAAGTACAAAAATTTTATCAGGCATAACATAGGAATCGAGAAAGTAATCAAGTAATCAGTGAAGGAACCTCTGCTATTGTCGATGATGGAATTTCAATTTCTTCATTATGTGTATTTTCAAATTTGACTTCTGAGAATAACAAATTCGGTGTACCAGGTAGTGAAATAAACATCGCGTGTTGAAAGGCCAGAAGGAATTTTATTATGCACCTCTCGAACAAAGACGGAAAATAACGATCCAAATCACATCTCAAAATGTATGTAACGAAGATGGAATCAAATGCTATTTTTCAATAAATGTCTTTTATTCTTTTCTACATCACATCGAAATACCAAAAACCGAGCAAAACTATCTAAACTTCATACTCGAAATTTATGTTTATCCTACTGTGGAGAGGTATACATTGAAAGAATCATTGACGATGTTTCAGTGTTTGGTCGATGCCTCCGGTCTGATATCCATACACATATTTCTGTGTCCCCACCTGAACCAAAGTTTCATCCATTCCAGGTGTCACATGAGAACACTGATGATGAAGCCTTCTAGATTGGAACATTCCGGAAGAATATGCCACACGCTGGATATATTTTGATTATTCAGTTCAGTTACAATGATCTCGGTCCTTAACATTGTGAACAATGTGCGCGGCTCACTCAGTTAGATGGGGCGTTGAAACGGAACGCTATGCGTCGGTTTTTAATTTTGCCCAACTGGCTCAAATTAAGATAATTAGTCGCAGGACTCGTAGTGAAACGTACCCTGTGATTCTAGACTTGTGAATTGCCCTGAGCGCCAACTGCTTAATGAATAACCACAAAAGAAATGAATTCACAGTCAAGAATCCAGGCACTACGAGATGTATGATAGTTGATGGATATTCAAAAAAATAATACAAGTCAGACTTAACAATTTGATTTATTCCAAAAGGAATTTGAATAATACTTTGAATAAGGTACAATACTATAGATACAATTTTAATAACAAGAAATAAATGAAATATAAACATAGTTAAGACCTTTGAATCTAATTATATTATTCAAAGAGGTTATCTAATACAAAAATTAAAAGTGAACCCTTGAAATAGGATACTATAAAAATTAGTGCAGTCATCATTTCCAATTCACAGTTCTCAATGTACAATATCCAACTTTTGATTGTCGTTATTTGCTACAAAGGAAAAAGAATATATCAAAATTATGTTTCAGAACTGCTTAAATAAAAATTAGGGAAGTATCCCTCACAGAAAAACCAAAAATCGACCCAAATGATCAAATGATTTGATTAATCAATTCACCATGGTGAAATAAAAATAATAGCACATAACGAAAACATGGCACTACATTGTTAAAAACAATGAACTATAGCAAACAAATAGAAAGGAACAGATGAAACAGCAATACCTATAAAATAGGATTTAATGCTGGAACCAACAATCTGAGAACAGCTGATCAAATAAAACTAGATAATCTTGATCATTCACTTAGACAGAAAGGTATAGGTGACAAATACACCTATTAACAGGTAAACATATGAAAATTCCAGTGCAAACTCAAGTGAATCAATCAAAGCGAGATGAAAAAAAAGAAAAATGACCAATTTTTCACTTCAAATATATATTTCTCTTGATGACCATCAACTGTGTTCAAGACCACGTTGAAGAAAATGGGCGCCAGTGAAAAGGAACGCTATGCATCGGTTTTGAATTTCGCCCAACTAGCTCAAATCAAGATAATTAGTCTCAGGGCTCGTAGTGGAACGTGCCCTGTGATTCTGGACTTGTGAATTGCCCTGAGCGCCAGCTGCTTAATAAATAAACATAAAAATTAATTCGCAGTCAAGAATTCAGGCACTACGAGATGGATGATAGTTGATGGATATTAAGAAAAATAATACAAGTCCAACTTACAATTTGATTTATTCCAGAAGGAATTTGAATAATAATTTAAATGAGGTACAATTTGAATTGAACAGTGTTTGGTTTGATATAAAGTACACTTGAATTTTGAATAGTAAAAATATAAAACTCAGATTCTTTAGATACAATTTTAATAACAAGAAATAAATGAAATATAGATTCAGTTGAGACCTTTGAATCTAATTATATTATTGAAGAGGTTATCTTATACAAAAATTAGAAGTGAACCCTTGAAATAGGTTACTATAAAAATTAGTGCAACACAAATTCAGTTGGATAACAAAATCAGTGAAATGAAAACATGGTCATTCAAACTAAAAAAATGTTACCGTCCTTGGAACTGGAAGTCGGTCCTGCCAGGAAATTCACTAAGCCGTCTCGGGAAAAAAGAAGAGAGGAACCTCAGTTGTTCTTACCCTGTAATTTCGAAAAAACGAACAGTACCTGACCTAAGTTCTAAGGGATGAGTAACACAATCAATCGGAATAACCATGCGATTCCACAACTGATTATGGTATCTCCAAAATTGTAAAAATACTATATAACATTTTTAAAATCTTAAGGGATACTGAGTAAACAACAATCTGAGAGAATCAAGTTAATACAATTGATATTTAAATTGGTAAACTGAGAAAGTAACTGGAAAGAATAAGGATTACTAATTCGGAATTTGTCAATTAGCAAAACATCTGAATTTCTTGAATTGAATTGCACATAAGTATTGATGTTTGTGATTTATACCATACTCTGAATGAGCGTAGCAGAAGTGATTATTATGTACTCAACAAGCAGTAATTGAATACCTACTTTATGATACCCGAACAATATTTATTGCACCCTTGGATAGTAGACTTCCGCGGACAGCTGATCTTGAAAAATCTTGTCTTCCGGATGGATTCCGCTTGCACGTTTAAGTCTGATAAGACATACCCTGCGATCTCATGAACCAGGACTACAAAATGGCGATTCAAAAAAATCACTCAAAACTACCATGTGCTAATTGTGGGGTTAAACACAAGGAGGACAAGAAAATACTATCACTGCAATCCGAATACGTCTCGTTAGATTGTTCACGTATAAAAATTACAACAATTTATATCGAGATAAAAAAGATTATCTTTGAATTATGCTGAAATACAAAGCGATTGTGTGAGCTGCCGTGAGGTAAGTTGATATTTATTTCCACTGAAATATAACCACGTTCAGGGACTGTGCATCCTGAATTCCAATTACGAAGAAAAATCAAATTGAATGAACCCTGATTAATTATATTTCAATAGCAACTTTAAGAAATGATTATAAAACAAAAGAATTATTGAAAATCAACATACCTCTATCAACACTGTCACCACAATGAATCTTTCCGTTTTCCGTTCTGATATCTTCCCTCCTCGCGATACTCGCGCTATCGAACATAAGGGAAACTAATCTCAATAATCGTTGTTCATTGACGGACAGATGTCTCCGAGAAAACATATGACAAGTTTCCTAACCGAAAAGAAATCTTAATCTTTTCATTACAGTGTTCTTTAAACACGTAACCGTTACAGCGTGTTCCAAAATGTCTTACCAAAAGGACCTCTGGTTAAATTACTTACTATATGGTTGATATTATGAGCCCCAGGAATCTGTTCATAGCCACTATACCACAAATAGTCTGCTCAATCTCCGATTCCAAGAAATTCTGGGTATCGAAACAGAGATTAGAGCAACTACGAATTCAAATCAAACGTGAGGTAAACAAAACGGAAATTACACCATCTATTTGAATTATACCACAATAATCAAAAGTCATACATATCACAACTACTACCTATCACAGATGCAGGAACATTTACAGGTGATTCTTGGATCAATATTCGCAGCACTCATGATTCATACAATTTAATTCTAGACAACCTTTTTAAAGTAAGCTTGTGCTGGTTTTACGATATGAGGAAATGGGTTGAAAGAATTAAAAATGGGTTGAGAATGTGCCAATTCCCGTTCGTGTACATAGTTCCAACTTTCAAACCATCCAGTAGCGACCTTGCTGACAAACTAGCAGTTTCCAGCTCTCAGACTTCACAGCGCAAATACTTCAGTGACGTTACCCTAGATAACGCATAGAACATACAAGATCCTAGATGTAACTGCTAAAAATCGCGGTCTTCAACTTCATGTTACGAAAATTGCCAAATCACACAGACACAGAGCTTCAGGTACATGAACAGATTCAAATTGGAGAAGAAGTACAGTGACATATAATTGTAGCGACAATCAGCTATACAGTTTTTACAGAATAACATTATTCAAATTGATATCAGAGTGACATATGAGTTTCAATAAGCTCCAACACCCCTCCAAGTCTGCCAGATCTGACCAATTGACTTCAAGTTGATTTCTTGGTCGACAGATTTTTGTTGAGGTTCACGCCTCGTTGAGGGCTTCTGCTATGGCCCCTCACCACACCACACATATCGCAGCGCTATCTATGATTAGCCTTGCTCAACAGTCGTCTCAGTGGAGTTAATAAGCAGGGGTCAATAGGGCAGACTGAGTAGTATCAGAATTGCAGACTTTAATGACTATTATTACTCGGTTACTTCTCGGCTACCTGAGTGATGTTGCAGAAAGTTATACCTTCGTCAAATGAACGAGGAACATCCCAATAATTAGTTCATTAGTGCAAGAAGCTTAAGCTCTTTTGACTCTGTCTATGTAATAATAATTTACCCCGAGCCGTGGGAATGACGAGGAATCTCAGAAACGATGGTTTCGAAGGGAACAGTTCAAGCAGGCTATTTCCTCTTCATAGCTTCTCAATTTTGTTGTTACAACTGATCGCATACTTCGGAAGACTCACTTACTAGCTTTCTTTGACTCTGTCTGTCTAACTGACTGACTATATCTTCACCGCTTGCGAATCGTTCTTTTATACCAATCGCTACTGGTCAAGTACCTCCACCAGCTCCTGCAGACCCCTTAATCACTCATTTTGCGCAAATGATGCTCCATCAATTCCAAAATTCTGTGTTATGATTCTTATGCTTACGACATCTGTTCCATTGTCTCATGTTGACATGAAATATGCATGGTTCTGAATGAAATCGAACCCTATGGGTCGTCAAAAACAGCGTACGTTCTCTGGCCGGTACAGGTTCATCCAGGTTCGCTGTTTGCATCAGTCCCTGTCAATTATGAATGCGTGACGGCCCTCTTTACCACAATCCTTGTGGTGAGATTGTGGCCGAGCAGCAACGACAGACATTTTATATCTGTGGAGGCTAGTCTGGCGGATGGACAGTCCAAATTCACCGCTTCCTCCTCCGGTAACGCTTTTTTATCAGATCTATCTTCATCAGTTTTATTTCATGTTGTACCAGTGGCGTGTTTCCTCGAATACCTCCGAAATACCCCATTTCGATCTTCCAAAATTGGCTTAACTCATCTTGTTCGGTTTTCGAAAATGTCGCTAGTTGTGACTCCACTTCGTCACAAAAGCGCACATGTTTCGCTAACCTCGGTCTTGCAGTAGCTTCATTGGGGAAGTTCCCACAATTATTCACTATCAAATTGCCCTCAGAATATACTCCTGTAATCTGTCTATTGTAAATAATCCGCATCTCAAAATCTCCATTCCTATCATTATATCCGGAATTACCTATTCCAAATGGATGAACTCGGCTTCACTCTCACCATATCCTGAGTGTGATGAGATTATTCAGGCGATAGTACCAGATACCAAATTGTCATTGGCCATCCTAATATCAACGGCTTTAATAGGGATTGTCGGCTCATGAATTATTATGCATCACGGACTTGCCTAGCGATTTTGGTTCATACACAGGTTGCCTATCATGTGGCTCCACATTCCTTATTGACGGATTTGGCATTTGTACTCTCAATGGCACCGGCAATGCCAATTTTTGCATGAGCCTCAGCTCAGTCTGTATATTTTAAAATTCCTTGGCTTGTTGCATCAACGACGGCACGTCGTCGGAAGCTCCTTGTCGGACAAATTGCCCATGTTCCGGCAATAATCTTCTGTGCAACAAAAATAGTTCACTTTCTGCGGTCATTGCACTATGTCTCCTTATTAGTGTTTGCATATCCACCACATATGCAGCATTGAGTTCATTTATTTTCTGATGTCTGCGGCTGATTTGCATTTATAAATCAATATAATAATTCGCATTCATGAAAAAATAATGTGAATTCTCTCTGGAAATCCATAAATGTAGTCCAGCGTTGACGGTTATTGCGATACCACAATAAAGCTGTTCCTCCTAAAACTCCCGCTAATAATGCATGCTTCGGTGTGCTCAACTACAAAGCTCAATCTTTCTAAAAATGTAGCGGGGTCTGGAATCCCATAAAAAATTGTGTTCGGTACTGAATGCAACCTCGGAGAATTAGAAGATTATATTCCGGTATTTGCTGTACAGGAGGACCAGAATCTCATGCAATGGCCGTTTTATTCCCTTCCCAACCCTCACGCACCACTTGCGTGAGTCCTCACGATTCCAGAACTATCAATACCATAATTTTTCAGAATGTCTCCCAGCTGTCCCCTGACCCCTCTTAAGCATACCAGCTGACTTTGGATTCTCCTTCGGCTGCCTCTGTTTAGCTTTCTTCCACGGTGAACCATGATTGTGCAATTTCCTCTAATTGTATCAAACGATCTGCATAATGAGTGATTAGCTCAGATACCTCGAGGTCAATCCCACTCGATTTCAAAATTTACAAATTCAAAAAAAAATCGAAATTGGGGTAGGCGTGGATAACAGATGAGGATTCGATCTTGAAAGTCGGTGGAGGGCTCCTTCCAAGTAAGCCAGAGTCTATGACACCACTCAGCCCAATTTGGTCAACATAATTTTGATTTGAGAATGTACGTCAAAACGGTGAGACCAATCCGCTCAAAAATGTGACCAATGGATTCTTTGGGGTGAATTTACTTGGAGAAAAATTATGACTTGCCCCATTCCGATTGCAGTTGACTGAGAAAATCAAAGTGCAAAATGAGGAGCAAAATCTAAAATTTGGGCAATACGGTGAGGTGTAGGTAGTCATTCGACACCTAGTGGAATAGTTGATTTCTGAATCAGATGTACGGTACAAACTTCAAATTGCTTCTGAAACGGGGACCATAACGAAAAAATTTCCCACCAAACAACCTCAAGGAGCACGAGGAACGAGTATCCGTCGAAAATTTTATCTATCTCCAAAATTTTAAAACAAACTCCTGGGGATGATTCGAAATCGTCTCCGAAACGTCATGATCGTAAAACTTCGTTTTTGTGTCTGACCAAATTTCAACATGTATCCAAATCGGACAACCAGCTCAATTTCTATATAAAAAAAATCCAATTTTTCGCTAACCCTGCTGCTTGAAAGTACCTACAATTGAATCACAATAAAAATATATCCCCTCACGGTGAATCTTCAGAAGGTCTTCTGCTCGATGGCGCCATTTTGTGAAATGCTTCGAAACTGTTTGGCGATTGTTACTTTCGACGGCTTCAAAATTCCTTCAAGTCTACCAGATCTGAATCTAATTGACTTTATATTTATTTTTCGGACATCAGATTCTTGTTAAGGTCTACGCTTCGTTTCGACAGTGCTATCTATGAATAGCCTGATCCCTGGGTAGTTTCAATGAAGTAAATAACCAGGGGCAATACGGCATGTTGAATAGTATTGAAATTTGCTGGGTTCAATTGTAACCAATACTTGGTTTCTTCCCGGCTACTCAAGTGATATTGCAGAAAGTTATACTTTCCGTTAAATAAACACGGATTTTCGCAATAATAAGTTTATATATGCATGCAGCTTTAATATTGATGAATATTTGACTCTGTTCATTCGATAATAACTTATCTTGACCCAGGGAAGCACAAGAAAGCTCGGAAATAATAATTGCAAAGAAAGCGGTTCAAGCAGGATATTTCCTCATTATAGATTTCGATTTTGTCGGTACAACCGATCACTTACTTCGAAAGATTCTCTAACTAGCTTTCTCTGACTAAATTAGGCTGTCTAATTAACTGACCATATTTTTATTGCTTGAGAATAGTTCTTTTATACTGCACCAGTTCCTACAGACCCCTTATTCACTCATTTCGCGAGAATGATGCTACACCAATTCCGCAATTCTGTGCCATGGTTTCTATGCTTACATCTGTTTCGTTATCTCATATTGACATGAAATTTGCACGGTTTCATATGAAATCAAACATCAGTAGCTTATGGATTGAAATTAATGCAAATCTGTTCCTCATACTACAGGGGTGTCTACACCCGGTACTATATTATATTTGTATGCAACAATATAATTATTCGGAATTATGAATTTCATTATATCACGCGTTTCGACGCGATATAAATCCAAAAGGCGGTACCGTTACGAAAATAAAATTTCTAAAACAGATCGAATATTCATTTTAAATTCAACTGATGGACTAGCGATCAAAGATTATATGATAAATTAGGGCAAAATTTGTAGCTCAAAGAACATACTAATTGCTTCCAGAATATCGAATGACAGAATGTTCATATATTTATCCTCTCATTTATGTGAGGAAAAATATATTACTGGGTATGCTAGATTATCAGTAGGAAACACAAACATAACAGTAAAAAGACTCATAACTCCTACATTACGTGTCATTCTCTCAATCGTTCCACTCTGTATTCCTAATGGAGATATTTAGAATTTTCTAAAATCTAAGAATTTCCGTTTAGTTTCTCCAGTCTCCATTGAGGGAGCTGGAATTGGCCTACCTGAATATAAACATGTTTTGAGCTTTTTGTACTAGAATGGAACGAGTTACAAAACAGTTTATAGATAGAATATGAGGAAGATAATTATCGAATATTTTCATCTTACTGCGAATTGAAGTGTTTTATATGTAGCAGATCATATTGCAAGAAAATTGCCCTGGTATAACTGAAACATCCGATCTCGATGAACAAATTAGAAATAAAACCAAGAAAGAACATGTATATGAGAATATCCTACAAGGACCATCCTCAAAAGAAGTATGCAACGAAGTAGAATTCGAAAATGACATTTCTCAGTCTACTAATTCGGAACTCCCAAAAGTGTTACCGGAGACAACCATCATGCCCACTCAAGAACAAAAAAGAAGAAATTTTTGGACCGTTGAAAGATACATTCAACGAAAAATCCTATGTTGTGGCATTTGAGGAATTCGAATCATTCCTGATTGCAGTAAAACGTAGTTAACGCACTTAACATTGCACCACAGCTTATCTCAGCCATAATAATGATCCCCCAAAAAGTATCCCCACTATTAGAAATGAGAGCAATAGAAGATAGATGTTGTATGATCATTGCTTTTACAAAAGGTAAAAAATCGCTCAACAAGAGGGTCATATTCGAATCTTGAAAATATTGGTGATCAAGTGAGCTATTCCTTTTCATATATTGTATTACTTATTATCTACAACTCAATGAGATATATATATATATATATATATATATATATATATATATATATATATACAGGGTGTCCCAATATTGCTGGGACACAGAGCTACCACGTATTCTAGAGGTCAAAATAAGTCGATTGAGCCCAATTTACCTGTATACCAAAATGTGGGTTCGAATCCCGCCTATGGTTCAATCTTTTACGTTTATTCATCTTCATAATCCTATGTTAAATTATCTAAGTTATCTTCATAATTCAGAAAATTTAATTCTATATCTCTTAAGTTACATACACGATAGTGGCCAATTAGGCAAAGAAACTTTAAACTTGTTTATAATTAACCAGAACAATTCTCAGTCAGTTCTATTGAAATATATAAGAACCAGGATGCTGTCATTTGAATAAGAACTGTCAAGTAACTGCCAACCATAGCAGTACTAACCTACAATCCTTACTTCAAAAAACGACTGAACTTTAGATGAATGTGCGTGAATAGTTGATCTATGGTAGGGCATCGAATCGCATTGTGTTCATCAATGATCTACTATCCTTTCAGAGGTTTATATTTACAAAAATATAAAAATCTAATAGGACCGAAGTGGTGTAATTGGTGAACACCCTGGACTAGAAATCCAGAAATGTGGGTTCGAATCCCGCCTATGGTTCAATCTTTTACGTTTATTCATCTTCATAATCCTATGTTAAATTATCTAAGTTATCTTCATAATTCAGAAAATTTAATTCTATATCTCTTAAGTTACATACACGATAGTGGCCAATTAGGCAAAGAAACTTTAAACTTGTTTATAATTAACCAGAACAATTCTCAGTCAGTTCTATTGAAATATATAAGAACCAGGATGCTGTCATTTGAATAAGAACTGTCAAGTAACTGCCAACCATAGCATACTAACCTACAATCCTTACTTCAAAAAACGACTGAACTTTAGATGAATGTGCGTGAATAGTTGATCTATGGTAGGGCATCGAATCGCATTGTGTTCATCAATGATCTACTATCCTTTCAGAGGTTTATATTTACAAAAATATAAAAATCTAATAGGACCGAAGTGGTGTAATTGGTGAACACCCTGGACTAGAAATCCAGAAATGTGGGTTCGAATCCCGCCTATGGTTCAATCTTTTACGTTTATTCATCTTCATAATCCTATGTTAAATTATCTAAGTTATCTTCATAATTCAGAAAATTTAATTCTATATCTCTTAAGTTACATACACGATAGTGGCCAATTAGGCAAAGAAACTTTAAACTTGTTTATAATTAACCAGAACAATTCTCAGTCAGTTCTATTGAAATATATAAGAACCAGGATGCTGTCATTTGAATAAGAACTGTCAAGTAACTGCCAACCATAGCAGTACTAACCTACAATCCTTACTTCAAAAAACGACTGAACTTTAGATGAATGTGCGTGAATAGTTGATCTATGGTAGGGCATCGAATCGCATTGTGTTCATCAATGATCTACTATCCTTTCAGAGGTTTATATTTACAAAAATATAAAAATCTAATAGGACCGAAGTGGTGTAATTGGTGAACACCCTGGACTAGAAATCCAGAAATGTGGGTTCGAATCCCGCCTATGGTTCAATCTTTTACGTTTATTCATCTTCATAATCCTATGTTAAATTATCTAAGTTATCTTCATAATTCAGAAAATTTAATTCTATATCTCTTAAGTTACATACACGATAGTGGCCAATTAGGCAAAGAAACTTTAAACTTGTTTATAATTAACCAGAACAATTCTCAGTCAGTTCTATTGAAATATATAAGAACCAGGATGCTGTCATTTGAATAAGAACTGTCAAGTAACTGCCAACCATAGCAGTACTAACCTACAATCCTTACTTCAAAAAACGACTGAACTTTAGATGAATGTGCGTGAATAGTTGATCTATGGTAGGGCATCGAATCGCATTGTGTTCATCAATGATCTACTATCCTTTCAGAGGTTTATATTTACAAAAATATAAAAATCTAATAGGACCGAAGTGGTGTAATTGGTGAACACCCTGGACTAGAAATCCAGAAATGTGGGTTCGAATCCCGCCTATGGTTCAATCTTTTACGTTTATTCATCTTCATAATCCTATGTTAAATTATCTAAGTTATCTTCATAATTCAGAAAATTTAATTCTATATCTCTTAAGTTACATACACGATAGTGGCCAATTAGGCAAAGAAACTTTAAACTTGTTTATAATTAACCAGAACAATTCTCAGTCAGTTCTATTGAAATATATAAGAACCAGGATGCTGTCATTTGAATAAGAACTGTCAAGTAACTGCCAACCATAGCAGTACTAACCTACAATCCTTACTTCAAAAAACGACTGAACTTTAGATGAATGTGCGTGAATAGTTGATCTATGGTAGGGCATCGAATCGCATTGTGTTCATCAATGATCTACTATCCTTTCAGAGGTTTATATTTACAAAAATATAGAAATCTAATAGGACCGAAGTGGTGTAATTGGTGAACACCCTGGACTAGAAATCCAGAAATGTGGGTTCGAATCCCGCCTATGGTTCAATCTTTTACGTTTATTCATCTTCATAATCCTATGTTAAATTATCTAAGTTATCTTCATAATTCAGAAAATTTAATTCTATATCTCTTAAGTTACATACACGATAGTGGCCAATTAGGCAAAGAAACTTTAAACTTGTTTATAATTAACCAGAACAATTCTCAGTCAGTTCTATTGAAATATATAAGAACCAGGATGCTGTCATTTGAATAAGAACTGTCAAGTAACTGCCAACCATAGCAGTACTAACCTACAATCCTTACTTCAAAAAACGACTGAACTTTAGATGAATGTGCGTGAATAGTTGATCTATGGTAGGGCATCGAATCGCATTGTGTTCATCAATGATCTACTATCCTTTCAGAGGTTTATATTTACAAAAATATAAAAATCTAATAGGACCGAAGTGGTGTAATTGGTGAACACCCTGGACTAGAAATCCAGAAATGTGGGTTCGAATCCCGCCTATGGTTCAATCTTTTACGTTTATTCATCTTCATAATCCTATGTTAAATTATCTAAGTTATCTTCATAATTCAGAAAATTTAATTCTATATCTCTTAAGTTACATACACGATAGTGGCCAATTAGGCAAAGAAACTTTAAACTTGTTTATATATATATATATATATATATATATATATCTACTAAATTATGAATCAATATATTAGAGATTATGATGATAGAATCCAAACTATAGATACATACAATATTGCAAACATATCTCAACTCAATTTAGTATTAAAAACCAGACGACAACTTTAAATTATTTCACTATAATATTAAAAGCATATGTAAAAATATAAATGAACTCAAAACTGTACTTGATGAATTAATTTGTGCATCTGATTGTATAGTCTTGAGTGAAACATGGAGAAGAGATAATTAAGACAGACTCAATTCACCGAGGTATGATGTTTTTATATTAAGACGGTGTGATAGATCAAAATGATGGAGTGGTAATTTTTATTAGAACAGCTTCCTTGTATTCGAATGAAACAGTGACAATAGACGACAACATAAGGTTCCTTAAAAGTCTTTGATAACAAGTTATTTGAAGATTCAGGAGGTAACTGAAAACCATGAAAAAGTAAATTTAAGCATACTAATTGGTGACATGAATATCAACCTGGAAGAAGAATGTGATTACTCTCAAGAGTATCCAAATATATTGTACGAGAATAATTATATTTCAGCAATCAACAACATTACTAGATTTCATAATACGAATGAATCATCATGTATTGATCATTTATTTATAAAACAAATGATGGATACACTCACTTTACACCTATAACACCGGTCAACAACAGACATTTTTTTTTCTGCGCATGGGTTTTACCCAATATATTTTGATTATATAAGCAAATCCATATAAAAATTGCTATTACAGAACGAAAATATCTGCTTTTAAAGAAGTTATAGCATTTTTGATTTTCACGCCTGTTCAATGTCGGTCTTTGCGCCCTATCTTTGTCGAAGAGAGGTTAGAGGGTTGGGGGGCAGTGTTCCTTGCGTCATCTTATCCTGATCTACCATCGACATCCGCTCCGATACCACATACAGATAGAAATCCTGTACCACGTGTTGGAAAATCAAGTACTCTCTCAAGGCAGCCTTCCATCAAGAAGTTCATCTGTATCCGTACATTCTGAATTCGTTCTTGAATCTGTGCTGAAACTACCACACCTCATCAACTCTGAAGATCTCAATGACTTGATAAGGGGCTCAAATCCACCAAAAAGTAAAGCAGAGTTATTAGCATCACGGTTAAAACAATGGAATCTACTTAATTTTGATGTAAGAATATCCCGTCAAAGAAAACGTCTTGAAGAATTTTCTTGTTTCTTCAGTAAGGAAGAATTTGAAGAAATTGGTATTCCATCGACACAAATTTCCCTCTATTCCATCGGCACATTCCGTACATCTCAAAGAAAATCATGACAGTATTAAAATGCTATTAACTGCAATTAAATATTATGGAATACAAGTGGGAAGTTATTGGAGACTTCAAGATGGTGTGTTTTTTGACCGGAATGCAAGGTGGGTAAACTAAATACTCCTGTTATCCATTGCCTGTGGGATATAAGAAATGATACCGCTCACTACCGTCCAAAACATTGGTCTGTACGTACTGTGTATGAAGTGGGAAAATGCAATATTAAATGGGAGGCAATTTTCGATCCTAAAACTATATTAATGCCACCATTGCATATTAAATTGGGCCTGATCAAACAATTTGTAAAGGCTCTGAATCATGACTCCGAAACTTCCAAATATTTGACGAGTTTTTTTTCAAAGCTCTCAGAGGCGAAAATTAAAGCTGGAATCCTTGTGGGCCCTCGAATAAAAAAAATCATGAATTGTGATATTTTCCCGGAATTATTTAGCAATGAGGAGAAAAAAGCCTGTAACAGATTTAAGGCAGTAGTTCATGGTTTTCTTGGAAACCATAGAGCTGTAAATCATGACGAGCTGATCACTGACATGATTACAAATTTTTCCATCATCGGATGTAGAATGTCTCTAAAGATGCACATGTTAGATTCTCATTTGGATAAGTTTGAAAATAATATGGGAGCTTATTCGGAAGAGCAAGGGGAACGCTTGCATCAAGATATAATGGAATTTGAGAGACGTTATCAAGGCCAGTATACCGAAAGCATAATGGGGGACTATATTTGGGGGTTAATAAGAGAAACTTCTACTGAACGTGAAAGGAAAAGTGAAACTGCTCATTTTTGAACGTTTGAACTTTATTTCAAAACTTCTATTGTAAGAATGAATCATAAATGAATGTTTGGTATCTTTTAATAAATCATCTCCATGTCCATTTTTCATGTATTTTCATTTATTTGAATTTTCCGTTTTTCACACATAAAAACAAATTCAGAACTATTTTTTGTTATTTTTTTTATTTCTAGGTATGAAAGGAATAAAACTTAGGTATGTATAACCCGTGCGCAAAAATGTTGTAGACCAGTGAATACATGAAATTAACATTACGAATCATTTTCCCATAATATTGCAATATATATCGGAATCTAAAGTAGAAGGAAACCTATCAGTAGTATAGTAAGGCCGGTTCTGAGTACAAACCATCCACTTCTACCCTCTTCGGCAATGTTCGTGAATGCTCGTGTGTCTTCGTGCAGCGACCGCACTTCTTGTAGCTTGACACCAATGACCAGAGGCTTTTTCGGCTATGTTCGGTAATATTTCGACTATGTTCGGGTAATATTCATGTATACTCGGTTTGGTTGACCTTGAAGTTTCGTTTCTTGTAGCTTGACACCAATGACCAGAGGCTTAGGGTGTGCCGAAGAGGTGGTGAGAATAGCATTGTTAAGGGTTGAAAAAGGGTGTTGAAGCTAGTTTCGGCTATGTTCGGTAATACTCGTGTAAACTCGGTTTGGTTGACCTTGATTCAGCTATGTTCGATAATATTTCGACTATGTTCGGTAATACTCGGTTTGGTTGACCTTGAAGTTTCGGTCCGTTCGGTAATCTTATTCATATGAGGTTCGGCTTATTGCATAAAATTTTGTTTTTATTGCATCATCTTTTGTGATAAACAAGTTAATCTGCATTCTAATTTTAGATTATTGCATCATCTTTTTGTGGTAAACAAGGTAATCTGTGAATATTAACAAAACATGTTTGTTCAAACTTGATTTTTTCAGTCTTCACGGCGCCGTATTGCAATTACGCTTAGTTGCATCATCATCATTACTGGTTTATTAATCTATAAAAATGCTATTTTAGAGTATAAATACTAAATGCATTCTCAACTAAACCAAATAAGCAAAACAAGAATCATAGCTTCAATATCATCAACTATATAAGTTAAAACAACTGATCCTGTAGAGTTTCCTTCATATATGGTCATAATGGAACAAATATTTGAATCAGAACAATTACATCAACTACGTAATATGGTTGCTGATAGTTTGGGGAAACATTTCTTTCTATATCAAGCACAACCTTCTATGGATGACGATTGGATAATTATGGAGAAAAGTTATAAACAAGCCGTAGAAGAAGACATCATTGGAGAAGATTATTACCGATGGGTAAAATCTAATAACAATCATAATAAGAACATTTGGGGTTATTACAATTCCAGAAATAAGAGGAAGGCATGCTAAATAAGTTCTACTTGTTGGTTCATAGATGTATGTACATGTTTCAAATATCTTTGTTGTCTCCATTTTATTTTTCATAAATTGTTGAATAATTGAAAAGGAAATTCATTTTGCTCAAGGTAGAAGGATTGAATTTGAACTAGTATAAAGAAGTAAATTTGAAACAATGCCAACCCCAGTAAAATATAAGTGCAAAAAATGTGGTGGTGAAACAGATCATCCTAATCTAGAGTGTTTTCCTTGCGCACATAAAGATTATGTGAAGAGGATCTATGGTGAGAAACACCCGAAAAGACCTATTATACTTACCCAAAAGACTGAATAATTTGGAATAAGATATATTAATAACTTAAAGATGTTTTGAAATACTGTATTGTTAGGTTTTGAATAATAAAGAAATGTAAACATTCTATTGTATTTTTATTTCTGAAAAACTTTTAGTTACAGAATTAAATATAATATGTTTTTTAAGTTTTTCATATTTGAGAGTCCATTGCTTAAGTCGTTCTTTAACATGATGATTCTTGATACGTTTCCTCATGATTTCCATTTCTTCCTTAAGTTGATTCAATCGTTGAAGTTGCTTTCCATAACTGAAGTTGTCTCTAGTCATATTACTACAAAAACAATTTTTTTATTATATTATTAAATAATTTGTATGAAACTTACTGTTTTAGTGTTGCGAGTAGGTTTTGATGATGATGTTTACAGAGTAGGTGATGAAACCTGAATCTCGTTTAGATTTTAGTTTTCCAATCTTTTATACAAAGTGGGCATCTTATTTTAGGAGGTACAGGTCCATCAATATCATCATTTCCATTGGAAAATTTATAATGCTCCATACATGGTATCATAAAGTCATACAATTCAGATTGAATGTGTTTTGGTATTTGATTCCATAAACTTCTTAATTTGTACGTCTTAAGGTTTTTAAGATATTCCAGTGAAAATTGTTCCATTTTTGTTTTAAGTGTGATTGATTAAAAACGTATAATACTACAC
The DNA here is from genome assembly GCA_958510875.1 of Endomychus coccineus. NCBI lineage: Eukaryota > Metazoa > Arthropoda > Insecta > Coleoptera > Endomychidae > Endomychus > Endomychus coccineus. The sequence goes on from OY294068.1 coordinate 95,089,034, forward strand.
TACAGTATCTTTGAAGTTAACTAAAACCTGTGAAGATTTCTATTTTCAATTTTGATAACCCCAAGGTTGTGTATCGGTGAATATATAATTTACAATTCTTTTATCATCAAAAGGAGAGAGTGAAATTTTTTTTTGTTTAATAGTATGAACTTGATGTTTTCTAGATCTGATTAATATTTGATCTTTTAGTAATTTAGAATTATTAAATAGACATTGATAATAGTCATCAAAGGTGATTGTTCTAACTGAAGCTGCACTCACTCCTTTCGATTTTTTAATAAGATTCTCCTCTTTCCCACCCATTACTTTAAACGTGTACATTTTAGATCTCAATCCAATAAATTCAGTCATTATTTTACCATTGTTTTCATCTTTCATTAGGCCTATAACTTTCTTATTTACCAGAGGCATTCCGAAAACGTTTGAAGGGTCATAGTCAGAAGTATCAAATTTTTCAATGTAACGTTTTATGTACTCGTAAATGTCAGATACTTGGAAGTGATAAATAAGAGAGTCCGCATCTGTATACATTAATTTAGCAACATCACCAAATACTGGTTTAATATAATTGTAATGGAAATCATATAAAAAAGTTTTCGATAGATCTAAAACGGAAAATCCTGCATAAATTGGTTTGTTAAAAACAATATTTAACCGTTTCATTTCTATAATCACCAAATCTTCATCAAATATAGTACAACTATGAAAATTCGGTTGAGAAATATAATAACTTGCACCCCATCTACCCTCCCCCTTGATACTAATTTCACATTTTTATACTTTCTTACATTTTCCATAGTCTTTCCGAAAACACTATTATTCATTAGCTTAAAGAAATTTTTTTCAAAATCATTTTTACTTTTTTTCCGCATTTCTGTATTTAAGTCTATATATTCTTTCAACCACGGTTTTTGTTTAAATTTCAATACTCTATGAACGTTCATCAATTTCATACCTAATTTCAAATATTGCTGTAAATTTTCATAGTGTACAATATACTTCTTTTTTGGAAAAAGTGTAGTTAATAATTTAGGTTGTTTTGAAGACGATAAAGGGGGAATCATACGTTCTGGTGCTAGTGGTAAATCTTTATGTATCAAACAATTTCTTAGGATATTCCAAATCAACTTCAAGAATATAACCTGTATCAGGATCGTTTAGATTTATGCTATAAGGATCATCTACCCACTCAAAATTTCCATAAGGTAGACTTTTACTCATCGCTGCACCATATAAATTATTAACATCGAAATACATTAGATAGGATTCAGGTGAATTTGAATCGAACGTATCTTGCATATACCGATTATTAGCTTTCGCATACCGATTTGAACATTGTGATACACCTCCCCTTATCCCTTTTTCTACAAACATAATCATTTCCACATCAGTCAGTAATTCTAATTGAACAGAGGTAATTTTTAACATTGCATCAAAAGCTAGACCTGGAGCCGTATAATAATGAAGTGCATCTAATTGATATGTTTTGAGACAGGTATCTCGGAAATTTTCAAAAATGTCGGCCAAAAGTAATACGTCCGTTTTCAAATATAAATCAGAATATTCCCCCAAATTCTGACAATTAAATTTACTCCAAACATTTTCAGCGTGCTTGTAGTCATCTATAGAAACACCTCGATTATGTAAGATACTATAAAAATTTGATTTTGCTGGTAATTCTGAATGATTTAATTTTTCCCATGAATCTAGAAAATCATAAGGAAATATTCCTTCGCGTGATACCAATTCAAATTCCTCGTTATTTGTATAGAAACTTTTAGTGATTTTTTTCTGATCGTTTGTCAAATATGACGCTAATTTATCTAGACTACTCGGCATAAATCTAAACGAATTCAAGAATCTAAATTTCAATTTAGTATTCACCACAGATTTTGTAAAAGAAATGTATTTTTCCTTATTAATTGGTAATAAAGATATATCACCTTTGAAACCTGTAGCTAAAGCTTTAATTAAAAAATGTGAGTCATAACCAGAGAGATTGTGAAAAATGACAGGTACAGTATAACTATCATTGTAATTTAGATTACAGGAGTTATGACTGGCCCCCCTGTATTTTCCTGTCAAGTGGCAGTGTTCCCGAACCTTAATATCAGAAGGCTGAAATTGTTTTGAACATATGTGACAACTAGAGGCATGAATATATGCAAGATTTTCCTCTACCGAAAGAGGTTTCATTGTAACGATATGTGAAAATATTGGATTGAGTTGATCAGATATTTTTTTTAGTTCTTGAACAAACCAACTTTGACAATCAGCTCCAGTATAAGAATCAAATGAGGATAGATTATCATCATATGAACATTTTAAATAATAAGCAACGCTAAAAGGTACATGTTTTTGAATATTGACTGTATTAATTTGATTAACATCATCACATTTTTCTAAAATACATTCAAAATCAGCATAAATTACAAACGGTACTTTTTCTTTATGTTTAAAATTTTTGAACTGAATTGTACTTTTTTCTTTCTTAGGAGGTGTTATTCTAGTTTTATTCATAATTTTACAATCTTCCCAATGTTTTTCATGAATTTGTTTAGTTTGAAAATGATTCAAGCACCGTTCACAAAACCAAGTCTGATGTTCATGTGATGATATCTGTTTACTCAAAAGACGTGACATATTTTTGATTAGTGTAAAATGATGAATTGGACTATTTGTTCTTAAATGTTTATAACGATCGTCAGATGGTATGTCTGTAGGTAACATTAGTAAATTTATTTTAGTTTTTAAATCAAATTTTGATAGAACTATCGGTACAACCAAATTTCGTTTTCCCTCATTTTCTATCGTGTAAACGTTTATTGCTAAATTATTCATTTTTTCAAATTTAGGAATGTCTTTCAGTCGTATGGGGAATTCAATACCATCATAATTTAGAACTGTACTAAAATGAGGATATGAATATGTTATACTAGGATTATTATTTGTAGTTGGATGCAACGCAGCCACAACGGACCAGAGAAAACAAAATTCATCATTATTTTTTATATTTATAACAGCTTTCTTATTTGCTAAATCTTTTGGAACTGTTACGAATGTTGAAAATCCTCCATATATAGGGGAATATTTATTAATATTCAGTTTTAAATGTAAAATTTCATACAAAGCAAACCCCGAATCCTTCTCTTGAAAATCCTCTAATTTTTTTAAAATTTTATGTTCTACATTTTCCTCATACCAATCACGTAAATTCGTATTCCTATCTATAACATTGTTTTTTGTAACGAAATGTTTGATTTCAGTCTGACCGGTTTGAGTTTTAACAAAATTAGCAGAAAATATTACGTTTACCTTTAGTGTTGATATTTTCAATTGACTTCTAATTTGTGCAGAAAAACTTTTGAATGCCTTTTCAAAAAATAATCGTGGTTCCTTAATTTTGAAATTAATTATAACACCAGTTCTTATTCGATTTTTAAAACATGATTCAACATTTTGCCAAATTAAATTCCTACTTCTTTTAGATTTATTAAATTTTGCTTTATATCGATATTTAAATTGTTCCTTAAAATATTTTAAATGTGCTAAATTTGACTCTAATTTATGATAATTTTTAAGGGATTTATTTTTAATTAACCTTTTAATGATAGCAATATTTTTTTTTAGAAATTTATCCCATTTAATAAAATCTTCACTAGTTTTAATCAACTTACCAACTAGTTGAATTTTGCTAACTATTTTAGATACAATAATATCTACGCTTTCGTTAGTAATCATTTTATTATTAGATGTTTACTCAAAATTCGTTTGGAATCAAATGAAACTAAAATGGAAATGTAATGCAATGATGCTAAATATATATAACCTTTTCACCTTTTCTCTGAATATTAGCAAAACATGTTTGTTTAAACTTGATTATTTCCCAGTCTTCATGGCACTGTATTGCAGTAATGAATAGATTACCTTTTCACCTTATCTGCTATTTCTGAATATTAACAAAACATGTTTGTTCAAACTTGATTTTTTTCAGTCTTCACGGTGCCGTATTGCAATTACGCTTAGTTGCATCATTATTACTTGTGTATTAATTGATTATTAATAAATTAAAAATGTTATTTTAGAGTATAAATACAGAATGCATTCTCAATTAAACCAAACAAGAATCATGGCTTCCATACAATCAACAATACTAGTCAAGACAACTAACCCTGTGGAATTTCCACTATATATGGCGTATGTGGTAATGAAGGAAATATTTAAGTGAGTATTTTTCTTTTAATTATGTTTTCACATACTATTTATTTGTTCAATCATTACAGATATGGAGTTAAAAATATTGTACAAAAGAAAAAATGTATCCAAATAACTTTAACATACTCACCGAAGAATGAAACTTTAAAAAATAAATTTGGGAATTTACCTATTACGTATATCAGAACTAATTTGGAGACAGAGGAAGAGACGGCAGTTTTTGAAATGGCATTCAAAAAATATAAATTCCAAACTATGGTGAATGATCAGAAAGATGTTTCAACACCACCACCTTTTCCTCCATTGGTGCCGATAGCGGGGCCATCAACAGAGAAAACAACCTCAACCACAGAGAAGATAAAAATTTTGGAGAATATTCTATTGAATCCGAATTCAAACATGAAAAGGAAGAGAATAGTCTTGTATGATGATGATGATGATGATAATGATGATATTATATTACAATAATAATAATAATAATAAATAAAAACAAATATTATTTAATTTTTTATTTATTAGAAAAGCCATTGGTATAATAAGTTTACATGATCCTTAGCACAATTCAAACTATTATGTAAATGTAAATTACAATGAGAATTGCTATATTTTTTCTTAAGTTTACTAAATGTAGGACATCTTAAACTATCTACGTCCACAATATTATTTACTAGCGAAAATTTCTTTAAAATATCTCTTTTAGAAGAACCTTTCACAAAAATAATATTATTGTGACAAATATTTTCCATCAAAAAATTTGTGATATTCTCATAGGGCAGATATTCAGGATATGAGCTGTCCCAATTTAGACCATGTATTTTATCGGTGGTATATTCAATGTGTCGCTGAATTTCCATGGCGAACCAATCCCTTTTATGTGGTAAATTAATTATAACATGTTTAATTTCACCATTTTTTGCATTCAAAATTGCTAGTTCTCTAATTATAAATTCACTATCTTTATATTGGAATCCTTGAATGTCTACAATATACATTTTCCTTACAATATTTTCACAACACTTGTAAGCGGGTTATATTTAACAAGTCTATCGTGTAGAATTAGACAATATGCAGCTGTTTTATCTGGAACGTTTTTACTGGTCTCAAATTCTATTCGTAAATCAACAGCACCACCTTTGAGTGACTCAGATTGACGACTGCAATCGATAACAGTGACGGGAGCTATTTCTAGATAATTTTTAGGTGATAGACAAGGTTCACTTTGATTTTTATAGTAATATGACTGTTGAAATTGCGCGTACATCTCATACAAAATTGCCCATTGATTAGTATCGAACTTAACATTTAAATTATCGTAAGGATAAACGTCAGAGTTTAAATAAACTTTAACATTAGTCAAGTGACAATGATCAAAATTACTCATCTTTTTCCCTTTCAAATTTTTTCTATCAGTCTGAAATCCTAAAACGATAAAACGAGGCTTCTCAAGCTGATTAGTTGTTTTAACTGACCATGTATGACTCGTTGACTGTTGCAACATAGGCTGTTCGTGTAATTCCCAGCGTCGAAACGCAATATCTAGATCTCTATTACCATCGATGTATTTTAAAAGTTGTAATTTTTCTACATCAGCTACTGACACATGTGGAAGTCTCCATGAGATTTTACTCAATACAACTTTAGGTTTTTCCTCAACACCAGTATAGATTGCATTCAAATCATTATTACTTCGAATCAATATCAATTCCTGGCGCACGTTGATTATAATTTTTTTGTAATCTTCGGCGAAGCCTAGAAGCATCTTAAGCGGTATGCATACATTAAAATTTCCATGATCGTCTACGATTTTTAGATTTGTTACATTATTCCATCCTGCATTACAGAGTCGTGTAACTTCATTGTCGGTGTAAGAAATGTAACCTTTGAGGGTTGACGTTATACCAGGATTTCTAACGCGATCAATTACTGTACCTCCAATCTCATATCGAATTTCATCAAACAGGAATGCTATACCATTATTCACTAATTCTAGCGTCTTACTTGGTTTGTTGTCCTCTAAAATCAATTTACCTTCAATGTACAGAAAACTTTGTTATGGTAGTGTGTAGATATCTTGAGTTTGAATTGGAATGCGAATTTCATCATTGTTATTCAGGGTGGTTGCAGCATACGGTAGATGGGTATGATATTCACCGTTAATAATCGAATTATCAACATAAACAGGTCCCCCACTTTTAAAGTATTAAAATTCATAACGTTTATCTGGTACACTTAGAGGAACACCTTAAGAAGACTATAATCTTTCTCACACTTATTCTAATTTGTAATTTCAAATTATACCAAAAGCCTCTTGTCATCTCCTCAATGCTGGTGCTGATGTAACGTTAATCCTATGTATTGTAAAAATTGTTTATTTGCAGATGTTAACTCTTCAAGTTTTCTTTTTACACTGACTTTACTTTTCCATTTTTTTGATGTTATAGTATTGTTATTAACTACAGATGTATCAGTAAGGGGTGATGGAGCTGAAACGTTATATGCGAACACCATTTTATTATTGTAATTTTTTCAAATGTAGTCTTACTGTGACAACTTCCTTTCTGAAATTGATCAATTTACTATTCTGATCTGTAATTTTGAGTTCAATATCACTAATATGTCGCGTATTAATTGGTAGATAGATAACACTGGGTGGACTTTCAACGATTTTAAAACCTGGTGGTGTAGTGGGGAAGAACATGTGTAGTATATGTACAAGCTTATCATTATTATAAGAATTTGTTACTAAATTACATTCAATACATATAGCATTGACTTGAGAAATATCTATGAGAAAGTCAGATTCATGTCTTCGCTTTTTAATCAATGTACTTTCAGCGAAACCTAATAATCCTGCAATGCTATTAGGTTGATTGAAATAAATGTCGTTTGTACATTTTATTTCACATTTCATTGTATTATTATTGACTCGTAGGTAGATTCCAACATCTTGATTGTCTTCTTTATGTCTCGTTTGTAATTGATTTCGTATATATTTCTCAATGTCAGCAACTTCATATGTACCCTCTGGTAATTCAATCGGATCTTTAGCACCTTCGTAGTGAAACTTGTTATTAGAAGAATCAACGTTTGGGATCGAATTGTAAGTAACGAAATCGATCAGACCTAACACATATGTTTCGTTCTCGTCTAGCAATATAGGTGGATAGATTCTAACCGCAAGTACCGAATCACGTTGAGATAATGTAAATGTATGAGACATCTTTACAGACTGAAGTATATTGAATGAATAAGACACTAAAAATTACATCATAAATATTTATTGAATAAAAATAATAAACATAAGTGACCACAATTATAACTGTTATAAGTTTGATAAATATCATGATTATATGAAATATTACACACTCCATTTGAATTGAAATATGTTATTGCTTCTAGTGGTGGTCTAAGATTTCCATAGCTATCAAAATAAATTATATTTTGCTCATTTTTCCTATAACTAGTCCAGTGCGATCCGGATTTATCTTTATCATCTAAATTAATTATTCACATCTCATTCTTATGTATTTTTACTGGTAAATTATTTCTCATAAATACACCTCTGAAATGTGGAATTTTCAATTTTTTAACATACTTCAACAGATCAATATTTGTGAGAGGACGTTTAGGTAATGTTATCGGTAGTTTGTTGAGGCTGGAGCCGGTCTTAAAAAAAGTCCCAATCCCGTCTTGTACGGTCTCAGATACAGTCCCTTGCCCATTGCTATAGACTCCATCGTTTTGTTGTGTCGCTGAGACTCGTCTAATTGTTGTTTACCTAATTTAGTATCATTTACTGCCTTCGCTATTCCAGCAGCACCTCCACCTAGTGCACCGAGTGCACTTAGTGCTGCAAATATTGGTATAAGTGGTAATATGCCACCAGTTTTAGGTACTTGTATTACACGTGCAGGTCTTATTCGTTTTTTGAGTTTTTCAACTGATTTCATTGCAGCCAGAATAGCATCATTGAAATTTTTAGGGTTTCGTTGAACAACCTTTTTCTTAATTTGTCCAATTACATTCTTCAAACTTATTAACTTTTTGTTTTTAACAATTTTTTTCCTTTGCATTTTTGAACGTTTTTTAGATTTTTTGGTTTTTGTTTATTTGATACCATTTTTTCTTTTCGTAACCAATTTGCGTGTTAGCTGTTTGAAAATCGTTTTTGTACTGAACATTTCAACACTCATTAATATGTTTTTATTTTTTTCACCGATCCATCACCAGCATCATCATCCAACTTACGTTTATTGATATTTGATTCAAGTTCCAGCTTTTTAGTAGTAGTGATATCAGCTTCATCGTCTTCATTAAAACGTATTTTCCTTTTTCTCGCGATGAGTTTAGGACGTTCAGTAATCCTCATTTTTCTAAAAGGAATTGTACTATCGTGATCTTCTAATTTTCTTTTTAGTGGTGATGGTTCAATAATACTCATTATCGGAGTGTTTAATGTAATGTCTTCCGTTCCCACATTATCCAATTTCTGTTTTCTAACTTTATTACATATTTTTCTTTTTTTAAAAGCAATTGTACTATCATCTTCTTCTTCTAATTTTCTTTTTAGTGATGGTTGTATTATAGGGGTAATATCTTTCGTTTTCACATCATTCAATTTCCTAACTTTATTTTCTAGAGTATATTTCCTAGTATGTGTTTCAGTTTTTATTGATGTTTGGTACTGTCTCATATTGTTTAAGCTGATTTCAATATTTCTTAAAGAATTTTCTACTAACTTCTTAGTCTTTTCCATGGACTTAAAGCAATTATTAACAATTTGATTACAATTATTGTTGTATCCCATACCAAGTTTTACTTTAGCCTTCATCGTACCAGCTATCCCCAATGCAGCAATTTTTTCACCTAACGATGCATTGTTAGAATGAAATCTAGCAAGAGCTTTATCAGCTAGCATTTTGTCAGCTTCATGACGACGTTTAATATCCTTTTCCTGAGAATATGCTATGTCATGTTGTTTACACGCTTCATCTAATTCATTTACCCCCTTATCGCCTCGAGCTAATCTTTTTTCAAGTTTTGTACCCGGACCGCAATATCTATATCCTGGTATATGCATTTCAAACGGTAAATTATTTATAACGCTATTCATAATACCCTCCCCCTCTACAATATTCGAATAAAATTTCATTTTTCTTATTTTCGTTTAGATTGTAACTTAATCAATTTTCAACCTTGACTGATTATAAATGTTAACGGATGATAATTTTATACTTACAATTGATTTATTGTTTGGAGAAGAGAGCAATGAAAGTGATAAAACAGCGAACAACTTTAAGTGTAAATAATCACGATTTAGTTCAAGATAAGAATAATAAAAAACATGGCTCACTTTTACCTTCCACGATAAGATGTATAATTGTAGGTCCGTCAAACTGTGGAAAAACTAATGTGATGATCAGCTTGATTGAACATGAAAACGGATTGAAATTTGAAAATGTTTACTTATACTCAAGATCCTTACATCAACCTAAATATATATATTTGGAAAAATTATTAAGACCCATCAAAGGTATTGGTGTTTATCCGTTTAGCAGCAGTGAGGAAATACTAGAGCCATCTAAAGCAAAGCACAATTCACTATTTATATTTGATGATGTAGCATGCAATAATCAAAACGTGATACGAGATTATTTCAGTAGGGGAAGACACAATCATGTGGATTGTTTCTATCTTTGTCAAACTTATGCTAAAATCCCTAAGCACTTGATACGAGACAATGCGAATGCATTCGTTCTGTTCAAACAGGACGAGCTAAATTTAAAGCACATTTACAATGATCATGTGGGCACCGATATGACTTTTGAACAATTTCGAAATATGTGTGCTTTATGCTGGCAGAAACAGTACGGTTTTCTATCGATTTTTAAAGATAACAATATAGTCGATGGGAGGTACAGAAAAGGTTTAGATCATTTCATTCTTCTTCAATAAACCGCTTCTCTCATCCGCTCTCAGATCAGACTGGTTCAAAGCAGTTCAAAGCGGTTAAGAAGCAGTACTTCTCTCATCCACTCACAGATCAGACCAGTTCAAAGCAGTTCAAAGCAGTTAAAAAGCTGTTTTTAGATCTAAAGAAAAAGCGGTTAAAAAGATTGAATATTAACAAAACAATATCAGATGAGAAACCAACTGTAACCACATCAGACCTATTCCTAAAGAATAAAAATGAATATTAATGATAGACATTTGAAACGAAGACTCATACAAAAGCGTAAAGATGTTAAGAACAAATTGGATATATTGAAACATGGTGAGATCGTTCAAGCAAAAATGTTTTCACCTATAACTAAACATTTAAAAAATATTGAACATAAGTTAGATTCATCAACGAATAATAATAATAAAGTGAAAAATCAACATGAAGAACCTGAAGTTAGTGATGAAAATTTCATTAAATTTGATGATGATAATAAACATTTTAACAAAGCTAAAATGGAAATTGATTTTCAAGATGATGATGATGATGATGTGAACCATGGGAAAACTTCTGCTATTGATAATTTATCAGATATTATGTATCATGCAACACCAGTTCCTGAAAAGAAAATAAAGTTCACACATTCTACACCAAAGCAAAGAAATTGGTTTGAAAATGTGAGTGCGATAGTAGAACCAAGCAGTTTAAAGCAATCCATTATAGAAGAACTCGATTCAAATGAACATGAAAATTCTGCAGACAAATCAGCCTTACTACTACATGAGACTCGCAAGGAAGAAATAGATGAAAAATCTTTTATTGATTATTCAGAGCAGTACGATTCGTTAGCGAGAAAATACATACGAGATATGATTACTGATGATAGCAATGAGTTTGATCATAAATATGGTGTTAGACATAATCCTGCGACAGAAAAATTTTATATTGGAAACTCATCTTTAAAAATTAACGGTTCAGATGTAGTTGTAAAAGATAAGACGTATAAAGGTACACAGGGGCTGTATGAGTTGCTTTTTAAAAAGAATCCTCGACACTTTACTGCTGAAGATGAAAAATCGTATAGAGATATTATTTTGAAAACAAATGCACATAGAAGATACTATCAATCATCGAAGCAAGTGGATGGTAGTAAATTAGATAAATATAAAAAAATTATTGCACCTATAATTGGACGTGGAATGTTTATGCAGGCTACTAACCATCCAATCGAATACGTACACTGGGATGATACAAATGAACTTGTTGAAAGGTTACGTTTATTAGTTGCATCACAAGAAGCAGGTCATACAGGTCATGCAAATGAAATAAATTCCATCATAGAAGAGTTACGTGAAGCTAAAATTATCAAATGAGTAAATTGATAACTGAAGCCAAACGACAAGTTGTTGAAGAAATTCATAAACCTGCTCGCATTAATTTTAAACGTCGTAAAGTAATATTAAAATCCCTCATCGATTTATTTCAAGCCGATCTCGTCGAGATGTTACCGTATTCCAAGGAAAACAATGGATTCAAATACATTCTAGTTGTAATTAATTGTTTCTCAAAATTTGTGTGGGCTTTTCCTCTTAGAAACAAGTCCGGTCCTGAAGTTACCAATGCTATGGAGAAGGTGTTCAAAATACAAAAGCCGAATAATTTACAAACCGATATGGGCACTGAGTTTTTTAATAAGAATTTTCAAAAGTTATTAAGCAAATAAAGAGTGCATCATTATAATGTGTTTAGTGAAAAAAAAGCCTTAATCGTTGAACGGGTTGATAGAACCTTAAAAAACATCATGTGGAAGGAATTCAATTTACAGGGAAACTATAAATGGCTGGATTTACTAAAACGTGTGGTACACAAGTACAATACAACAATACACAGGACAATCAAAATGAGACCTGCAGATGTTAAGAGAAAACATGAAGAAACACTTTTAAAAACAGCATACAACAGAATAAAATTAGCTGATAAAATTCAGAAATTCAAAGTTGGTGATCACGTTCGCATTTCGAAAACTCGGGGTATTTTCGACAAAAAATACATGCCTAATTGGTCTACTGAAGTTTTTACAATCAAAACAGTTCAACTTACTAATCCAACCACATATTTATTGCAAGATGCCAACAATCAAGACATTCAAGGTGGATTTTATGACTCACAATTGCAGAAAGTTAAATTTCCTGATGTTTATTTGGTAGAGAGAATTTTAAAACGTAAAAACAATAAAGTCTATGTTAAATGGTTAGGTTTTCCAAATAAATTTAATAGTTGGATAAGTTCTGATAATATTGCATAGTTATTTTATTATATTCCTTCATTATATATGTTAATTGACATTTACTAATAAATAATAATAGTGAAACTGTATTTATTTTTCTCATAATTGAAAACATATATCGTATAAATGATTCCCGATGGTAATTGTAATTTTAATTTATTAATAATCAATTAATAAACAAGTAACAATGATGCAACTAAGCGTAATTGCAATACGGCGCCATGAAGACTGAAAAAATCAAGTTTGAACAAACATGTTTTGTTAATATTCACAGATTACCTTGTTTACCACAAAAAGATGATGCAATAATCTAAAATTAGAATGCAGATTAACTTGTTTATCACAAAAGATGATGCAATAAAAACAAAATTTTATGCAATAAGCCGAACCTAGCCGAACCTCATATGAATAAGATTACCGAACGGACCGAAACTTCAAGGTCAACCAAACCGAGTATTACCGAACATAGTCGAAATATTATCGAACATAGCTGAATCAAGGTCAACCAAACCGAGTTTACACGAGTATTACCGAACATAGCCGAAACTAGCTTCAACACCCTTTTTTCAACCCTTAACAATGCTATTCTCACCACCTCTTCGGCAAACCCTAAGCCTCTGGTCATTGGTGTCAAGCTACAAGAAACGAAACTTCAAGGTCAACCAAACCGAGTATACATGGATATTACCCGAACATAGTCGAAATATTACCGAACATAGCCGAAAAAGCCTCTGGTCATTGGTGTCAAGCTACAAGAAGTGCGGTCGCTGCACGAAGACACACGAGCATTCACGAACATTGCCGAAGAGGGTAGAAGTGGATGGTTTGTACTCAGAACCGGCCTTACTATACTACTCCTATCGATACCTGGGAATTGAACAGCGTCCTAATTATGACGCTTCCCAGGTGAAGGTGGCTCTTCGCGGCAAGTACAGAAACCTTGTTCGGAAGATTTGGTCTTCCGAACTTTCGAGTGGGAACAAGGTGTTTGCATCAAATATGCTTGCCGTTCCAGTCCTGCTCCACTCTTTTGGAGTGGTGAAATGGACGGTCGATGAGCTGCATAGACTCGACAAAGACAGCCGGAAAATGATACATATTCATAACAGTTTGCATCCTAGGTCGTCCGATTCCCGCATTTATCTCTCACGTCATCGGGGCGGTAGGGGACTCCTCAGTCTGGAGGATCTGCATTGAAGTGTGGTTCTGAGTATGGCTTGTGAAGTTCTCAGGAGTTCGCACCCCTCCTGTGCCTTGTTGAAAGTCACGAGTTGGCCGGAGTGGAGGCATTTATCGTTAAGGCAGCACAAAAAGCTGCTGGAGAACTTGGTCTCGAATTTCAGATCAGTCGAGAAGGCCGTCTAGAGGCAACCTCGAGTTTCTACCTTCTCGCCTGAAAGCCCAGATAAATGCCGCGGAGCAAGATCTTATGCTCAGGCGGCATGTTGACAAGCCGATACACGGTGTTTTCTATCGAAACTTCGAAACGCTCGACTTGTCAACTAGGCTAACCTTCGGCTACCTAAGATCAGCCGGGCTTACATCCGAGACTGAGGGATTTACCGCAGCTTGCCAAGATGGCGTAATTAACACTTGGTCTATCGCCGCAATGTGATGGGTGTACAGGTCCCTGATGTCAGCTGCAGGACCTGTCGAAAGGCGCCTGAGACGCTTTTCCACCTTCTGTCGGCATGTCCGGCAAAAGCGGCCTCGGCTTACACCCATCGCCATAATGCGGCCCTACGGGTGCTGTTTTACGATCTAAGGCACTCGTACGGAATAGACCAAGAGCCGGTGCTGCCTTACATGCCAGGAGATATTGAGTCCGTTGTCGGAAACGCGAAATGCCAGATCTACTGGAATTACTCGTTTCCGACCGTCAGGTCCATACAAGCAAATAGGCCTGACGTTATCCTCCTCGATAAACTAAGCAAGACTATGTATTGTAACGTGCCGCGTTACGTGATTATATAGAACTATTTATAAAACGGATTAGATTTCTTTTCGTTAGTAATCATGCAACTGATTAATTAAAGACATCTGCTAGTCAATGATATTGATTTCTGAAACTACCTCTCATGTCATGAGATGTCACTAAATATCGCAGAGTGGGGATATAGCTTGGCGGAAATCGAAGAGACCCCATTGTGTTGCTAATCTTTGATAGGGTAAGTCGAGTATTTCATATTCTTTGCATACTTTCTTAATTTTTGGGCTTCTGAAATATGATACACACCGGGTTACCGATAATTTGATTTAGTTTGTTAATTAACGCCTGGATGTAAAGTACCCGCGTGTGATTATATTTCAGAGGAATTTCCTCGACTTGCTCTATTAAAAAACACAATCAAATTTGCATCTAGCATGATCCCAGGTTTATCATTTCCATCACTACCGGGATTGTTCCAGTCACTGTTTAGAATTACTCTGACGAGTCGTGAGCAGCTGTTGTATTCAATATTTAAATTCCACCTTTTACTGGAACCTGTAATTTGAGCACATGTTAGTTGCGCGATCTTGAAGATCGCCATTTTGTTAACCCAGTACTTGATACATAGGGTGGTCTTATTAGGCCCACGTGCCGTAAAGGTTGTTAAAGGTGAAATAACCTAATTACTGCTTATTAGGTATAAGTATATATTTTTGACACTGTCACGCCGTTAGGGAATGATCACAGTTTACAGTATCAATCCACGTGTATATTTCATTTCAAGCAAACCAGAATTTTATGCTAACTAGCAAATTTTCAACCGTTCAAATAATATTTTTTCAGATATAAATTTAATCATTATCCTTTTAGTCACATGTTAACTTTTCGCTAATTTTAAAAATCAATTATAATTGTTTATTCCTTCAGATTAAATTAAAATTTTGCCTAAATTGATATCTCGTCAAGATATCCATTTTGTACTAGTGTTTTCGCAATTTGGGAAAGATAACATTATCGGTTGTGGAATTACTTGGTTATTCCAACCGACGGTGTTGCTTGTCCTTTTGATCTCAAGTCAGGTACTGTTCGTTCTTTAAATTTACAGGGTTTGAACGTCTGAAGTTCCTCACCCCTTCACTCCCAGGCGGTATAGTGACTTTCCTGACAGGACCGACTTCCAGTTCCTACGAGTTCCAAGGAGGGTAACATTTTCTTGTTTGAATGACAATAATTACATTCTCTGATTTTGTTGTTTATCCGAAGTTGTATTCCACTAATTTTTTATAGAATTATTCGAGGTATTCTGTAAGTCTTCTTATTGGAAAATTAGTTCTTTTCAATTTAATAATTGATTTAATTTATTAATTGTTTTATTATAATTCACTTTAGGTTACAAATCAATTTAATTTAATAATCATCTACTCAAAATTTCATTTATGTTACGATTTTATTTAATTTGATAATTATTTCTACGAATTCAATACTATTTATGTTTCCAATTGGAATTCTAAAAATTTGTAATTTATTTTGTTATAATTCAAATTCTGTGGAATATACGAATTGTTAAGTTGAACCTGTATTGTTTTTCTGAATTTCCATCAACTGTTTAACCATCTCGTAGTGCTTGTATTCTTGACTGTGAATTCATTCAGTTTTATAGTTTTTTTTTCAAGCAGTTGGCGCTCGGGCAATTCACAGTCTGGAATCACAAGGCACGTTTCACTACGAGCCCTGAGAGTAATTAATTTAAATTGAACTAGCTGGGCCAACTAAAACCGACCTTACCTGGTCCGTTTCACTGGCGCCCAACTTAGATGGGCTGCCGTATCACATCCGTTTCACTGGCGCCCAATCTTTAACGTGGTCTAGAACACAGTTGATGGTTATGGAGGAAAATATATATTAGAAGTGAGAAATTGGTCATTTTATTATTTTTTTGTGACTTTGAGAATTTGCTTGAAATTGTCATATTTTTACCTATAGTTAGGGTATTTGTCACTCATATTCTTTTTATCTGAGTGATGTTAAGATTCTGGGATCATGCGATCAGCTGTTTCAGCTTCTAGGTTCAGCATTGAATCCTATGTTAGGTTTTGCTGTTTTATCTGTTTCTTTCTATTTGTTTCTATAGTTCATTGTTTTTTAACAATGTAGAGTTGTGTTCATATGTGCTATTAAATTTTTTTTTCACTATGGTGAATTTTTAAGTCAAATCATTTGGGTCTTTTTCAGTTTTTCAGTAAGGGATACTTCCCTAATTTCTATTTAAACAGTTTTTGGAACTCAATTTTGATACATTATTTTTCCTTTATAGCTTTCAACGAAAATCAAAATTTTGGAAATTGTTCATTAAGAACTTTATATTGGAAATGATGACTGAGGAAAGAGATGGCAGTTACAGAGATGAGGGATAAGATCCTAGCAGGTTGCTAATGTTGCGATGGATTTTGAGGTTCGCATTTATGACTGTCAGTTTGGGGAGTCGAGACCCTTTAATGCCACAGTAGATGAATACTGTTAAGGAAGCTGCAATCTATTGGTGATCTGCGGGGGATCCTCTGTTGCTCTGATCTGCATCGGTCTCTCTTCTGTTCGGATATCGTTAAGTATCATTATTTATATTTTTTAAATTTACATTTTGATTTGTCCTGCTATTTTACATTTGAATTTTCATCGTATAGGTATCAACATTTTTTTTCCATTTCAGTAACTGTTGTTTAGATTCTTTATATTTTGTTTTTTAGTAACACTCATTTTAGGGTTGATCACCCTTAAAATGTAGTTCAATTTGGAAGTTTGACGAGTTCACTCTTCAAAACTTTATAGTTTATCTTTTTTATAGATCAAGCTATAGTTTTTTTTGGATTACCCATTTATAGGTTTTGAATTTAGAAGTGTTACTTCTAAATTGGGTATGCTATTTTTGGTAGGTCTATCTTCTTTGTGTTGCGACACTCAGGAGTAGACTGATTTATAGGGAGTTATTGTCTGGGAAACGTATAATTTCAGAAATAAGCTCCAAATTATAGAGTCAATCCTAGAGTAGGCAATTTTTAATTTGGGATCATAGAGTCCAGTTGTTGCTGAAATTGGGGGTGACTATGAGTTTTTGTGAAAGTAGGGAATATAAATTGGATTTAAGATCCCCTTCCCTAGAGTTTTCATGAATTAAACTCATTATAATAACGAGTTGAATTTTTCCAGTGCTACATCTTTAATTTGGAGTCTGATGGCTCATTGGTTGTAAAAAGTGAAAAAACTCGGTTATTTTTATAGATTATAGGTAATAGCATATCTTTGGGGTACATCTACTATAGTTGATTCAATTTTTTAGTTTTTTTCCAATTATTATCTTACCTTTTTGATTACCAAATGATTGTGATGATTCTCATTTATATTTTTATAGTTTAGCACCACATATGAGCATATTTTTTTCTCTGTGATCTTTGTGTCAGTGCCTACATTTTAAAATGATAGGTTTTGTAAGATTTCTGGTTAAACCAGTTTTCTTTGAATTTTTTTTGGATCTTTTGAAAAATTATGAAGCTTCACTTCAAATTTTTAGTAAATTCTTATTCAGTATTGTTTTTGAGAATTGGAATTTTATTCTTATTCATAAAGTTGCGTTATAGTAATTTATCAATTCGACATTATTGGTTAGTCTCTCATTACCATTTCATTTTTTTGATATACAAGTAAAATTGTATTGATTGTTAATCAATTCAGTCCGGAGTGTAGGGGACTTTAAATTGGACCTACACTTATGCTTGGGATAACTTTGTGAAAACATCTATTCACTAGCGTGAACCTAGTTCACTAACATGCAGCTACTATTTTTTTTCCTCTCCTTCTATCAATTATAAATATATTAACTAGTGTGCTACGTTGTTCACACGAAATTCTCCTCTCACGCCACTATGACGTTTTACCGGTCTCTAAATACCTTAGGGATAATAGGGAGTTTTTTTTTCTCTCATCCTTTATACATTCAATTAAGTAATAATTGAAAATTTCGTTTATTCAGAAATCTCATAATTTAAAATAAAATATGGAAACAAAGATATTCAATTGTATGTTATTTTGAAACTTCTTCTCATAATAAAGGAAGCCACTAAGACATGCCGGTAAACAGTTAATTCTCTGTTATATCAGTATATTATATTTAAAATACAACTGTAAATAATATAACAACGTTTCCAAGTTCCTATGTTTAGGGCGATGCATTTCATAATAAAGAAGGTCTCTGGTTTCTAGTCTGCTCCGAAAGAAGAATAAACAAGAAAGAACTTATAAAACTTTCTTGTTTTTTTTTACCACTTAACCATTCGATGCTTATGCTTTCTTTAAAAACTAATAATACTATTATATCACATGTCGTTGGGGAATGGATACTGTTATGTTATTCCATGGTTATATTCTTCCTTTATGAAGAAATCTCATTTGGATAATCTATTAACATGTGATTTCCAAATTATTTTCACATTTTAGATTGAACAAGTTATAATTTATAGTTGATAGTAGCTGCTAATATAACTAAATGGAAAATTTAGTTGATGTAAATGAAATGGTAATGCTTTTTGTATCCCTGAGGCGTAGGAAACTACGGTGAAACTGTATATCTGTTAAAATTTTCGTTCAGTTACAGATAGAATTGCCAATTATGGCGAGTAACCTTATATAATAAGGGATTAATGTACGTAGGTACATAATTTTGTTGTTGTGTAGTATATTTTTTTATATGGACATCTGGTCAACCAATATTTATGTGAAGACCACAAAACTCCTTTTGAGTATCGTAATATTGGAACTGGTCAACCAATATTTATGTGAAGACCACAAAACTCCTATTGAGTATCGTGATTCTGGAGTTGGTCAACCAGTCTCTACGTCAAGACCGATATTTTTAGTATTCTCTTAAAAATTTTTGAAGCTTCACTTCAAAATTTTCCTCGTGGTAGAGGGGGAATGTAACGTGCCGCGTTACGTGATTATATAGAACTATTTATTAAACGGATTAGATTTCTTTTCGTTAGTAATCATGCAACTGATTAATTAAAGACATCTGCTAGTCAATGATATTGATTTCTGAAACTACCTCTCATGTCATGAGATGTCACTAAATATCGCAGAGTGGGGATATAGCTTGGCGGAAATCGAAGAGACCCCATTGTGTTGCTAATCTTTGATAGGGTAAGTCGAGTATTTCATATTCTTTGCATACTTTCTTAATTTTTGGGCTTCTGAAATATGATACACACCGGGTTACCGATAATTTGATTTAGTTTGTTAATTAACGCCTGGATGTAAAGTACCCGCGTGTGATTATATTTCAGAGGAATTTCCTCGACTTGCTCTATCAAAAAACACAATCAAATTTGCATCTAGCATGATCCCAGGTTTATCATTTCCATCACTACCGGGATTGTTCTAGTCACTGTTTAGAATTACTCTGACGAGTCGTGAGCAGCTGTTGTAGTCAATATTTAAATTCCACCTTTTACTGGAACCTGTAATTTGAGCACATGTTAGTTGCGCGATCTTGAAAATCGCCATTTTGTTAACCCAGTACTTGATACATAGGGTGGTTTTATTAGGCCCACGTGCCGTAAAGGTTGTTAAAGGTGAAATAACCTAATTACTGCTTATTAGGTATAAGTATATATTTTTGACACTGTCACGCCGTTAGGGAATGATCACAGTTTACAGTATCAATCCACGTGTATATTTCATTTCAAGCAAACCAGAATTTTATGCTAACTAGCAAATTTTCAACCGTTCAAATAATATTTTTTCAGATATAAATTTAATCATTATCCTTTTAGTCACATGTTAACTTTTTGCTAATTTTAAAAATCAATTATAATTGTTTATTCCTTCAGATTAAATTAAAATTTTGCCTAAATTGATATCTCGTCAAGATATCCATTTTGTACTAGTGTTTTCGCAATTTGGGAAAGATAACATTATCGGTTGTGGAATTACTTGGTTATTCCAAACGACGGTGTTGCTTGTCCTTTTGATCTCAAGTCAGGTACTGTTCGTTCTTTAAATTTACAGGGTTTGAACGTCTGAGGTTCCTCACCCCTTCACTCCCAGGCGGTATAGTGACTTTCCTGACAGGACCGACTTCCAGTTCCTACGAGTTCCAAGGAGGGTAACATTTTCTTGTTTGAATGACCATAATTACATTCTCTGATTTTGTTGTTTATCCGAAGTTGTATTCCACTAATTTTTTATAGAATTATTCGAGGTATTCTGTAAGTCCTCTTATTGGAAAATTAGTTCTTTTCAATTTAATAATTGATTTAATTTATTAATTGTTTTATTATAATTCACTTTAGGTTACAAATCAATTTAATTTAATAATCATTTACTCAAAATTTCATTTATGTTACGATTTTATTTAATTTAATAATTATTTCTACGAATTCAATACTATTTATGTTTCCAATTGGAATTCTAAAAATTTGTAATTTATTTTGTTATAATTCAAATTCTGTGGAATATACGAATTGTTAAGTTGAACCTGTATTGTTTTTCTGAATTTCCATCAACTGTTTAACCATCTCGTAGTGCTTGTATTCTTGACTGTGAATTCATTCAGTTTTATAGTTTTTTTTTCAAGCAGTTGGCGCTCGGGCAATTCACAGTCTGGAATCACAAGGCACGTTTCACTACGAGCCCTGAGAGTAATTAATTTAAATTGAGCTAGCTGGGCCAACTAAAACCGACCTTACCTGATCCGTTTCACTGGCGCCCAACTTAGATGGGCTGCCGTATCACATCCGTTTCAGTATGTCATCGAATTCTCTGCTACGACAGAGAAGAACATAGTCTTGAAAGA
Source organism: Endomychus coccineus (assembly GCA_958510875.1). Classification (NCBI taxonomy): domain Eukaryota; kingdom Metazoa; phylum Arthropoda; class Insecta; order Coleoptera; family Endomychidae; genus Endomychus; species Endomychus coccineus. The sequence goes on from OY294068.1 coordinate 95,110,251, forward strand.
GGAGGAAAAATGGACAAAATATCAAGATCCCCTGTTCGAGCTGCGCGCGCTATACCCAGGCCACAAGATAGTATTAGTGGTTCTGATCATCGGTGTTTTGGGCGAAATTCGGTCTTCGCTGCGTTCGAACATGAAGATCATTCCGGCCTGTAGGAACTCAGCACAGATCTTGTTAGACCGGATGTAAAAGGCAGTCATTCTGGGTTCAATCAGAATACTTAGGGCACACAATTTAGGAACCTGAAGCTACTTACCGAGCGTCGGGGAGGAGTAGCTTCGGTTAACCGCCTTCTTAGGTTTTTCTGGCGCGACTGCTACGATGTCGTCGGAGCTCGCAGAAGCCCCGACCAGGTTAGAATGTAAAGAAAAAAAAGAATGTATATACAACTTTGACTAGGTCTACCATAAGTTTATATTGTTAAGATACTCTTTTGAGTTTTTTTTGCCCCACGTTGTGGTGGCAATTGTTAAGAATAATCTTCACTGGAATTTGATCCTAATGATTATGTTTGAATTCTAAAATTTTTTATTCAATTTTATTTTATTCCGGTTAGCTTTTTATTTTGATTTGATTGAATTTAATTTATATTTTATATGTTTGATTTGTTTTGATTGATTTAAATGAAAATGATCTTCTCATATTATATATGGAATTAAACACAATATTTTGTTTGAATGTTGAAAGTTTCTATATTTTATATTAATGACTCTATGTTATATCTCAGGCTTACAGATCTTACGATTTATTTTGTGTTCTAAAATTTCTATGCTTAACCTCAAAACTAGTTACTATAAATTCTTATTTATAAACAACAATCTTACTTTCAGATATACAAATGATGATACAATGATGATATTATAAACAAACTTACTTTTAGTTATATCCAATAATATGATAGAAAATGTTGGCAATATTCAGTTGATTTTGTATCTTCTTAATTATTCGATTATTCACTTTAAAACACAATGCTCTGCTTTGAAACATTCACAAGGTAAACTACGTTGTTACTCCTTTATACATTCAGGAACTGTTGATAATAAATTGTTAACTTGTTTTATTCTTTCAAGATATAAAACTTCTTCAATTATATTCTGGAACGTTATCGAAGACATTCTACGATGCTATTTATCAACTGTGGTTATTATAACCTTAAACTTTGTTATGAAGATTCAGGAACACTACTTGATTCGTAGACATATTTTACTTGCTTCGGTAACTTTAACTTATCAAAGCTACAGAGACTACTTGAGTGCTCCGATGTTATCCAAAAACTAAGATTATGGAAATAATCCTTTTTCCTTTTTATAGAACCCACAAAGGCAAGCCAATTTATGTCATTTCTGACCAATAAGGTTTTTTCTTTGCTTATCAAGGATGCTTTGGTCATTGTTGTAATCTGACATAACTTTTAATTGTTGACCTTTTTGAAGTTTCTAAATTGTCTCGACCAATCAGAATAGAGTATTCTATGAATTTTTAATTATTGAAAATTTTCGAATTATTCAAAGTGATGATGCTTTTTGCTATTTAAATTAATATTGCCTACATTTTTCCACATATATATATATATATATATATATTTATATATATATATATATATACCGGGTGTCCCAAAAGTCTAGAAACGGTTGAATATCTCGTAAACAAATCATCAGATCGCAAAGACAAAATACTCTCCTCTGTTTATTTTTAAAGATCTATTCAATGATGCTAGTGAAAAACCAACCCCACCCATGTAGGAGATGATGAGAGGGGTAGTTTTAAAATTTTAAATGGAAACACCTACTTTTTATTGCATTGTTGCATTCTTCATGAAAAACCGTATTAGGATGTGCAATCAACCCTTTTTTCAACCCTACTTAAGGGGTGAAAAAAGGGCAGTTTTGCTTTTTTTGCGAAAAAAATTTGTTTTCATACGGTGTTGCATTCACTATGAAAAATTTGTTTTCATGTGAAATCAACCCTTTTTTTCAACCCCAATTAGGGGGTGCAAAAAAGGTAGTTTTAGTAATTCTGTAAAAAAAAAACTTTTCATACGCTGGTCATTTTCCATAAAGAAAACCATGTTTTGATGTGCAATCAACCCCTTTTACAATCCCACGTAGGGGGTGAAAGAAGGGGTAGTTTTGGTAATTATTGCAAAAAAACATGGTTTTCTTTATGGAAAATGACCAGCGTATGAAAAGTTTTTTTTTGACAAAATTACTAAAACTACCTTTTCTGCACCCCCTAATTGAGGTTGAAAAAAAGGGTTGATTGCACATGAAAACACATTTTTCATAGTGAATGCAACACCGTATGAAAACAAATTTTATTCTTAATTCACATAATATTTCTGTATACATAAAAATGATATTTTATATGAAAATATCTTTAAAAAAATAATATATCCAAAATCATAATTTATTCATCTATTTTATAATAAATTAGTAGTGCTGGAATGAACTTGGTAAATTTTTTAATTTCTCAACATTTAGAGGACCTTTTGCTGCTGATCTTGTTAGGTCGTCAAATCTGATGAAGTTCCCATCATATCTGCGGCATATTGCTTGATAGTGCCCTAACGCAGTAAATTCAGAATATTCATTTCTTGAATCCTTGCTTACGTGGGATTTGATCTCCACTGCTCCAGGAAAACAATATTTTACTCCATCGGTTAACCTTAAAGTAATATCTTCAGGAATATTCTGAGCTCTTACTTTTGTATTGTCACCAAGTTCCGTGGTGTCACATGTGTCAATAAATAAAAATGGTCCTGAAAATGTAAAAAACCATTTCTTTGTATATTTTTTCAAATTTATAATCTATGTTCCTTAAATTTTGAAAGAACTACTGATTCTATTTTAAGAAAATAAATCTTATCATATTTTCAACAATGAAGTATCTTTTAGCTGTAAGAAGGTAATCTTCTATCAAGATCTTTAAAATCAGAAGTATCAAAAATAAATAAGTTGTTTGACTGGAATGGTAACCATGCAGCTTAACCTCCTAGAATTGCAAGTTGTGTTTGGGATGTGGCAAAAATTTATAATCTTGGTCAATGAAGAACTTAGTATTATTGACCAAGTGTCGTCATTAGAATTGTTGATTTATTTTCTAGGCCAGCTGAAGAATCAGATCGTGCAAAATTTCTTTAAGAATCAAAAAATTTTTGATTACCGAAAAAGCGAAGTTTGATCAAAAGAGTAAAAAATATTCTTGACAATCGGATAAATGGTTTTTACCAAATTTGTCAACTTTCTCTACTAAATTATTGATGTTCACTTGACAAATGTGGATTCATAAATTTTATAAAGGATCTTGATTGAATTGTCTTTATTGCAACAATTTCGATATTTAACTAATCGAAGAAAAAAGCTTTTTTGACTTTTCAAACCTTTATTTACAGAATTTGTGGAGTCGGTTAATTACTCTCAAGAATGTGATTTATTGATGAAGGTACCACTCAAGAAACTTAACAAGTGCCATCTTAACTGATCATTCCAAAAACTTTACTGATTTTATAAATTCATATTCTGCGTGTATGTGTTTTAACCAGTGCGGTTCTTCTGAGGGGATGGGGAGTTTGGTGGCTGGAACAGTCAATTTCAGCTTTCATTTATGTTTTTTATAATATGTGACATCCGAAGGAAACACCGGAATTCGTTGTGTACTTTCGACACATAACAATGGTTTTAGCTCGTAAAAAGCTCGAAATTTTGCCACCAGTCTCGAAATTCTATGTCATATACATCTATAGTTACTGTGCTGAATTCAGACCAGAAATCGTTTCTTCCCAATTACCGGAAAACTACGTGCTTCTAAGCAATATCGAAATTACTATGCACCAGCTCGTAAAGAGCTCGAATTTTTGACACCAGTCTCGAAATTGTAAGTCACGTACCACGTTTTGCTGATGTGCTGACTTTAGACCTGAAATGAGTTTTTTTCTTATATCCGGAAAACCACGTGGTTCCGGGCAACCTCCAAATCACTCTTTTCTAGCTCGTAAAAAGCTCGAAATGTTGAGCCCATTCTCGAAATTCTAAGTCACGTACTTCTAGTTCTGATGTGCTAACTTCAGACCGGAAACGGTTTTTTCCTTATTTCTGGAAAACTACGTGCTTCTGAGCAATCTCGAAATTATCCCGAAGCAGCTCGTAAAAAGCTCGAAATTTAGAGACCTGTCTCGAAAATCTAAGTTACGTTCTTCTAGTTTTGCTGTGCTTACTTCAGGCCGGAAATCAGTTTTTTTCATATTTACGGAAAACTACGTGGTTTCGGGCAATCTCCAAATCATTTTTTTTTCATCTCGTGAAAGGCTCGAAATTTTGAGCCTAGTTTCGAAATTCTAGGATGTGTAATTTTGTGCTTGCTGTGCTAACTTTTGCACATTTAACTAGTCAAATTGATTAATTTTGATTTCTCGGCTTTCCATTAAGTTTGGGAATGTTTCGAAATTACTGTTGGGCAGCTCGAAAAACGCTCGAAATTATGGTTGGGGTCCGATATTGCGTGTTTTTTTTCTGGGACCTCAGCTCTGGGAGAGCGAGTGAACGTATCCCGTCGCATGACTTGTTTGTTACGCGCTAGCCCTGATCGCTGATGGTTCGTATACAAGGAAACATAAGCCTCTATATTTTGAGAATAATCAACGTCATGCGATATGATCAACACGCATGCTCACCACGCCGCTGGAGTCACCATGTTTAGTGAACGTTTTCGTGAATGATGTGAGGACCTATCTCCATTCTATATCCAGCTTTGTGAGGATGTCTCAAAATCATAATACCCAATTAGTTTGCTAACTGATCGATCACATAACGTGAACAATTCCAAGTGTCTCACTTGAACCGAAATTGAGGTTCAGTTTGATGACGTCGATTTCTCGGTCATCATTATTCTACGAATGAAAGACAAACTGTAAGTAGTGGTTTGGTTTGATGAACACAATTTTGATTAGATGTTCAGATGGTTCAATGAATATTGAAATTCTGATGTAAGAAAAATTCTTCACTTTGTTCTCATCGAAAATATTCATAAATTCGAATTGTTACTGCGATTGCGAAAATTATCTGATGCTTTTCACGATGATACATAAATATAAATCCTCTCACTTCATTGTTCAAAAATTATAAGCTAATTGCTGAAAATGTAACAACAATTTGATATTTCAAACTTACGGTGAGCAGCAATATAAGAAGTACTTCCCTGATGAAAAGGCCAATAACAAGAACGGAATAACTCCCTTCACTATCAATCACTTATCGTCTCTGGAACGGTAATATGGTCCACCTAATTATTCATATTCCCTGGGGTCCTTACAATTTATCTACCGTATCCAATATCCATTATTGGTTAATTCCATGAACAAAAGTATGATTGTGTTTGTTCAAATATTCGTAACATTATAAGAAAATTGATGATTAATTGAAAACATACCCTCCAACACAAGCTCACTCAACGTCATCGATATGTACTAATATCTTAGATAGAAATAAATGTATAAAATTAGATACTCTTTCGATTGAAACACGAATGCAATCTGACCTCCTGCAGATGTTGATAAATGGGAAGTATAATAATGTGCAAATTGTTAACCACTATATTGAACAAGTAGTAACAGGAACGACAAGACCATTATGTCCTTTGGAAATTCAATCATTATCAAGCTAAAGTGTGGGGTGGAGAAAAATAGCAACTAACTTGTGGTCTTGCCTTGTATAAGCATGTTGGACAGTAAAGTCCACCGGAATTAGATAATAAAAGTGTCAGTACTCGAAGTTTTTTGTAACAGTATGGAGACCTAGTCAAAGTTGTATATACATTCTTTTTTTTCTTTTACATTCAAACCTGGTCGAGGCTGCTGCGAGCTCCGACGACATCGCAGCAGTCGCGCCAGAAAAACCTAAAACGCGGTTAACCGAAGCTACTCCTCCTCACCGGTCGGTAAGTAGCTTCAGGTTCCTAAAACGTGTGCCCTAAGTATTCTAATTGAACCCAGAATGGCTGCCTTTTGCATCCGGTCTATCAAGATCTGCGCCAAGTTCTTACAGGCCGGAATGATCTTCAAGTTTGAACGCAGCGGAGACCGGATTATGCCCAAAACACCGATGATCAGAACCACTAATACGACTTTGTGACCTGGGTATATCGTGCGGAGCTCGACCAGGAGATCTTGATATTTTGTCCATTTTTCCTCCTCTTTCAAGACTATGTTTTTCTCTGCCGGAGCGGAGAATTCGATGACATACATAGTCTTGATTAGTTTATCAAGGAGGACAACGTCAGGCCTATTTGCTTGTATGGACCTGACGGTCGGAAAGGGGTAATTCCGGAAGATCTGGCATTTTTCGTTTCCGACAACGGACTCAATATCTCCTGGCATGTAAGGCAGCATCGGCTCTTGGTCTATTCCGTACGAGTGCCCTAGATGGTAAAACCGTACCTGTAGGGCCGCATTATGGCGATGGGTGTACGCCGAGGCAGCTTTTGCCAGACATGCCGACAGAAGGTGAAAAAGCGTCTCAGGCGCTTTTCGACAGGCCCTGCAGCTGACATCAGGGACCTGTACACCCATCATATTGCGGCGATAGACCAAGGTGTTAATTACGCCATCTTGGCCAGCTGCGATGAATCTCTCAGTCTCGAATGTGAGCCCGGCTGACCTTAGGTAGCCGAAGGTCAGCCTAGTTGACAAGCCGAGCGTTTCGATATTTCGATAGAAAACACCGTGTATCGGCTTGTCAACATGCCGCCTGAGCATAAGATCTTGCTCCGCGACATTTATCTGGGCTTTCAGGCGAGTCCTTCATAATCCTTGCATATTGCGTCCTCTAGAAAGGAGCACGATAGGATAAATCATCTGATTGAAGTATATTAAAGAGCGCAACATGATGAGTAGAGCACGATAATCCAATTTTTGTTTAAATGATATTTATACTATCCATTTCCCTTTCATTCTTCTATCTTCCATGAATCCTTTCATATTCCTATCAATGAGGGTTCCTTTGCATATTTATTTTTCATTTCGCGGTGGATCGTACGTCCAGAATATATATTTATTTTCAGTTTTCTATCAATTCTACGTCAAACAGTGTTGTCATATCAGTATCACTTGTTTGCATTTCCACGAGGCGAAGATTATTGAGGTTCAGCGCATCTTTTCATTGAGGTTTGCATAGCACTTCCATTGACGGCATTCGAGCGCTAGCGCGCTTGTTGTTTGGCGTACCATTTCCAAATGGAATTTATTTTATAGTTCCAAATTATTCTTTTCTTCATACTCCACATATTTCCACATCCCTACGTGAAAGAAAGATGCAACGTATCCTACTCTTTGCTTTACATACTATACTACTTATTTACTGGATGGCCCAGGATTTATTAATACTTCTGTATTTTCTGAACTGATGAGTGTAAAGAAAAACTTTGCATAATATTACTACATAAAAGTTGCAAACATGAAATTCAAATTTTCAAATAGAAAAACCTCTATATTTGAAGTAGATATAATGAAATAAATTCTCAGTGCTCAAATAAAATGTTAGTCGCCATTTGTTCCGATAAAAGCTCAACAGTATGTATATCATTCCATTCGTAATTCACCGATCCTTATGAATATTCGGATCTCAAATGTAGATACCATCCACATGAAACACATTCAGGTACACTTGATTTTCACGTGTTTGATTATGGTTATAGAAGGAATAATATCTGATAGATAGATACAAACCGGTTTTTAACGACAACTAAAAATAAGAGGTATACATAGCTTTGTACATTGAGTTGATGAATTCAACTAAGCAAACGTCAAATTTGAAAATTTGAACTTTTAGTCCAAAACATGGAAGTCGGAAATTTGTCATTCACGATTATTACAGCAAGTAATTGGAAATGTTGCCTAGTAAACCTACGACCAATGTGAAGAGAACATACTTGACAGTGAATCAAACCACGATTACTTGTTTGATAAACGAGAATTCACAGACCTCCAGGTTGAAAGACTGTAAGAACACACGAGTTCTCAAGAATGAGTTCGGAATCACTGAATGTCGATGATTCATATTTGCTTCAGCTCAAAATCGATTGAATTTTATCTGCTAATGCGTTAGGAACGAGTATAAAAATAGAAAATTAAAATAACCGTGCCGTACTTAGTGGAAAAGTCTGGATGGTGACTTTTGAATTACTTTTTTCAATATTTGGTTACACAAGAGGAAAATTTATAATGTTGAAGGATGGGTTGGATGTTGAAGGTTCTTGTATGTCTATCCAACCACATGTATTTTCCAATAATTCAGATTCAGATTATGGAGAATATGGCATTCAAGATGAATCGATAAATCAATTATTTTGTGAATGTAGTAGTATAATCACAAGCATCCTTGTTCACTACGGATTTTTGAAACTTCATACGCATTTCACCAGCTAGGCTACCCTCATCAGAGAAATAAAAATGTTCAAAAGTCTGGAATTGGCTGAATATCTCGTACAATACGCTTTGGACCAAAAAGAACACACATTTTGATATTTTTGGGAAGCTATCAATTCGAACCAAAATTGATCTCACCCCTGACCTCACTTTTGATTTGCAGATCAGCAACGTTCCCGAAAAACTAGGCAATTTTGCCTGAATTTTTTTTTAACTTCCCATAGATGGCGCTGAAATACCAAAAACTAAAATTTTTCTCTATTTCGAAGAATCGTGCATGGGATCAAAACATTAACGAAGGTATCTTATAACACCTTGAGTGATTTCGAACGTGGACAATGATTCCCCGAATAGTTCCGAACTTGCGAGACAATTTTCCGAGGGGCTATGAATATACCCGACGATTCCTTTAGTGATTCCGGATGTATACTAAAGATGGGTTTCGTGAAATTCGATAAAATCCGGGTATACCGGAAGTGGATTTTTGTGATCAAACAACATTCTGAGGAAACTACATTTGGCGTAGCCCAGGAATAACGATTTTCTGTTCCCTTCGAGGGACTAGGTTCAGTTTCGCCTCTCACCATCGGAATTTTGGAAATAGTTGATTTGGCGATCAGTTGACTGTCTGGATGAGTATCATTGAATAAGTGGTCAACTTCTTCGTATGAGCTTGTTTTTTCGTCATACTCTCGCAGTATGAAGATACTTTTCCAACTAACACATTTATTACACGGAGAGGCTAACAAAAATATCTGGTGTGCTCGAAAAATATAAATGAAGTTCTGTGTATGTTTCTTTGATGAAATCTGGAAAGGTATCAAGTTGTACTAAGGACGATGAAACGAGACGTTGTGTTTCTCTAGCGAATTTTACCGTTCAGTAGACAGCGAGGTTTGTAATCGCCATAGGAGCAGATTTTCCTTAATCAACCGTGCACCCCCTTAATCAAGAATTGCAAAAAAATTCAAACAAACCTCTCATAGTTTTCAACGAAGAATGCGAATCAGCAAAGTCCTATTTAATATTTTAAAATAAGCAGCCGCGTCACCCACGGGGTTGGGAGGGTTGGTCAATTTTGGTATTATTTGATAGCTTTTTCAGATATAGCAACTACTTGTTCTTTCGCTTGCCGTTTCAAAGCGTATTTTCCGAAATATCCAGCCGTTCAAGAATTTTTGGACACCCAGTGTACTAAGACTAATGAACTAAATTCAAAACTGTTACTAGAATTTATATTCACAGAAATATAAGAGAGAAGAGGAGGAAACAATCTTTGCCTTAATAATCTTTGAACGTATTATCTTTGGGTAAAGACAAATTTCACTGTTAACGGATTGATGTTAGTAGAGGCTTAGTGGTATACAGGGTGTATCTAAATAACACTGAAAAAATTAAAGGGGTGATTCTGTGATGAAAATTAATGTGAGTGTTTGGTATAAAATTTTTTGAAAAAACCCTCCCCGTAAAAGTTACACCCCTTCGAAAATTAAAAAAAAAAATGGTTTTTCTTTTTCATTTTCCCTGTATATCAAGCTAAAGACACGAAACTTGGTAAACATTATCTGTCAATAAGAGTACACTTTTTGAAATTTTTTCAACCCTGAAGTATGCTTAGAAGGGGTTGATTATTTCAACCCCTAAGATATTTTTTCTTACAACTTTTTTTTAGATGAAAATTTTTTCTTTAAAAAAGTATGACTGAAAAGCCCAATTCATTGACTAACTTTTTTAACTCTACAAGTTTTTTCTAAAACTTGAGCATTTATGAGAAAAAAATAAATAAGCTCATGTAAAATAGCATTTTATTAAACAACAGCCAACCAAATTATGATTATGATTATGAGACTTCTACAACTAAAAACAAAAGTGAACAAACAATGAACAAAAACCTGTCGAATATCGACAATACAATTATAATAAATGTTGAAAATGACCGCCTTCAGCGTCAATACAAGCATCTAGCCTTTTCCTCATAGAATTGCGTATACGATGAAATATTCCTGGAGAATTTCTTATAGTTTCACACCCTGCCACAATGCGGTTTCGCAGATCATCGATATTGTCAACTGGGTTTTTGTATATCAAAGATTTCAGATATCCCCATATGCAAAAATCCAAAGGATTAAGGTCAGGGGAGCGGGCTGGCCAGTTTACAGGTCCTCCTCGACCTATCCATTGATTGGCATACACCTCATCCAGATGAGTTCTTGCAAGTATACTAAAATGAGCTGGTGCACCATCGTGCATAAACCATGAATGTTGCCTAATTCGAATGGGAACCTCTTCAAGAAGAACAGGTAATTCTTCAAGGAGATGACAATATGCTTCACCATTTAATCGTAGCGGAAGAAAATGGGGACCAATTAAATGATTATCAATAATTCCGAGCCACACGTTTAATGAAAATTTATACTGATGATTTCCTTCAAAAAAGCCATGAGGATTTTCGTCAGCCCAAAGGTGATTGTTGTGAAAATTTCTAATACAGTCTCTTGAGAAATTCGCCTCGTCAGTAAATAAAATATTATCTAAGAACTGTGGTGCTTGGCCAATCATATTAATAAGCCACTGACAAAAAATCACTCGGGGTAAAAAATCTCGAATCATTAACGCCTGCACCCGTTGAAGATGATAGGGATACAACATTTGTTCTTTTAAAATTCTAAAAACAACGGAATGGCTTACATGTAGGACACGAGCTATTTTCCTGGTACTAGTTTCTGGGAATTCTTCAATTGAATTAAGTACGGCTTCTTCTACAGCTGCAGTTCTAACTTCTCTAGTACGACCAGAATCATAACTTCTTTTTTCAAAATTACCACGTTCCCGCAAGCGTCGGTGAATAGTTGTGAACGTAGTATGATGGGGTAGTCTACGCTGTGGGTACTGTTCAGCATAAAGTCTTTGCGCTTCCAATGAATTACCGTTAGCACGTCCGTATGTAAAATGCATATCTGCCATTTCCAAATTCGAATATGCATTCATATTTTCAATCAACTAATATATCCTACAATACACAATCATAAAACTTGTGAAACAATAAGATGGGTGACAGAAAATGACACTACACAATCCTAGTGTCAGTATTAATGTTTTTATGCAAAGCACAGGCCACTAGACTTGACGCAAAATACACTCGCGTTAGCTCATCTTTTTGAAAATGCATTGCATTAGATTTTTTTCTCGTAAATGCTCAAGTTTTAGAAAAAACTTGTAGAGTTAAAAAAGTTAGTCAATGAATTGGGCTTTTCAGTCATACTTTTTCAAAGAAAAAATTTTCATCTAAAAAAAAGTTGTAAGAAAAAATATCTTAGGGGTTGAAATAATCAACCCCTTCTAAGCATACTTCAGGGTTGAAAAAATTTCAAAAAGTGTACTCTTATTGACAGATAATGTTTACCAAGTTTCGTGTCTTTAGCTTGATATACAGGGAAAATGAAAAAGAAAAACCATTTTTTTTTTAATTTTCGAAGGGGTGTAACTTTTCCGGGGAGGGTTTTTTCAAAAAAATTTATACCAAACACTCACATTAATTTTCATCACAGAATCACCCCTTCAATTTTTTCGGTGTTATTTAGATACACCCTGTATAGTAAACTCATTATTCATCAACTTATCTTCATTTCGGTACATATGGAGGGCTCTTAAATTATTCGAGGATATACTGGTTTTGAAGAGACAAAATGTTCTTTATACCTAGTGGAAACATTTCTTCCTGTTTGGCATACATAACTTTTTTCACAACATGGACATTTAATTCTATATGTGTCTCTTTGTTTTTCAGTTTTATTCATTTATTTTGTGTTCAGTATTACATTATATAAACAGGTATTATGTCATCTTTATTGAAAGAACAATTTTCTGTTATTCTCTGGCATTAAGTTCACTAAGTAGAAGGTTTGCTAAAAACGGTTTCCATGGTGGTTTTGTATGTTTGTTTGCATGTTATTATTATTGAAGACACATACCTTTTGTTGTATGCAAAGTGACGTCAACATGAAATATTGTATTTTTTAGTCTGATCTGATTCGTTTATGATAACCAAATCTTCATTAACATAAGGTTGTTTGACCTTTCTGTTATTACATTCTATATAAAAATAAACTTCACTTAATCTAATAACCAAAGATTGGCACTTGGAGATGATAAATGTTTTGTGTTATGTATTCAGTCAATGCTATTCCTCTGTCCACAGTTCTTGGGATATACGGGATGATCCAGATTGAATGTACATCGCCATTTTTGATTTCTTTACTGTCACAGCTACGACTTCGGTCAAATCAGCAGACATAGGATTTTTTGTTTGCTTATTACAATGGTGAAATCAAAAATAAAATTGAACATCGCATTTTGTGTTCTCGAACATAAAAACAATTTTCCAAATTGAACATCCTGTATAGTAGGCGGTAAGTAGATTAACTATGCGCGTTCTGCGCCAGGAAGTGACGTCATCGACCGGATGTTGCGCGCGCAACTTCGGATGTAACGTTACTAACCCGCGAAATTCAAACGTGTCCATAGAGCTTACGATGATCACAGAACTTTCGACCATAGAGGTCTGGATGTGAGGTTAGTTGGACGTAACGTTACTAACCCGCGAAATTCAAACGTGTCCATAGAGCTTACGATGATTATAGAACTTTCGACCATAGAGGTCTGGATGTGAGGTTAGTTGGATGTGACGTCATCGACCCGCCAAATTCAAACGTATAGGTGTTTTGGTGATGTTTATCATGGCCGACGTTGGAACCGAATGTCAGAAGAGTTAACGTCAAAACCACAATATGACTGATGTTGTAGCTACATCGCCGCCATCTTCTGATGAACCGATGAACTATCATACTTAAATGTCAATGTCAGAACAGTTAACTTCAAACGACTACATCTATGAATGAACCGATCAACCGTCATGCATACCTGTCAACGTCAGAAATGTTAACGTCAAGGGACGACATCTATGAGGTCACAATTCAAAATATGACTGATGTTATAGCTACATCACCGCCATCTCTTAATGAACCGATGAACTATCATACTTCAATGTCAATGTCATAACAGTTAACTTCAAATGACTACATCTATGAATGACCCGATCAACCGTCATGCGTACCTGTCAACGTCAAAGGACGACATCTATGAGGTATCTTGTTAATGTTTTTGCGCGGGAAATTTATGAACCGATGAACTATCATAGCTGGATGTCAATGTCAGAACAGTTAACGTCAAAGGACGACATCTATGAGACTCCAATTCAAAATGTTACCGATGTTGTAGCCTATATCGCCATCTATTACTAAACCGATGAACTATCATAGCTGAATGTCAATGTCAGAACAGTTAACGTCAAAGGACGACATCTATGAGGTATTTTGTTAATGTTTTCGCGCGGGAAGTTCCACCTCAATTCGAAAAAACGATATATTAATGAACTATCATAGCTTGATGTCCATGTCAGAACAGCTAACGTCAAAGGACGACATCTATGAGGTGGTTTGCTGATGTTTGCGCGAGGAATTTCAAAAATTTGACTCATGTTGTAGCTATACTGTCATTTATTATTGAACCACACCGTAATTCCAAAAATAATGAACTTCTATGAGGTATCTTGTTGATGTTTTTGAGCTGGAAATTTATGAACCGATTGAACGGTCATGGCTGGATGTCAATGTCAGAACAGTTAACGTCAAAGGACGACATCTATGAGACTCCAATTCAAAATGTTACCGATGTTGTAGCCTATATCGCCATCTAATAATAAACCGATGAACTATCATAGATGAATGTCAATGTCAGAACAGTTAACGTCAAAGGACGACATCTATGAGGTATTTTGTTAATGTTTTTGCGCGGGAAGTTTCATCTCAATTCAAAAAACGATATATTAATGAACTATCATAGCTTGATGTCCATGTCAGAACAGCTAACGTCAAAGGACGACATCTATGAGGTGTTTCGCTGATGTTTGCGCGAGGAATTTCCAAAATTTAACTCATGTTGTAGCTATACTGTCATTTATTATTGAACCACACCGTAATTCCAAAAATAATGAAATTTCAAAATAACCTACAAATTTCCTCAACGTTCAATGATTACTTACGTATGTGAAATTATTACACCAGAAACCACATTGAGTATATGAGAACACGTGGAAGCAATTAATTTTGTATACACCTGCGTCATCACATTCAGTTCATACGAGAATAACAGAGCGTATAAATGAGTACAATGGGACTCACTCATTAGGTAAACTATGAAATTCGGTGTCATGGCGGCTATCGCGGGAATTTCAAACGAGGTGTCTGTTACGTAGATCTTCAAGGAGGTGTCATGGCGTCTGTCACGTGAACTGTCATGGCGGTTATCGCGGGAATTTAAAACGAGGTGTCTGTTACGTGGATGTTCAACGAGATGTTGTGGCGTCTGTCACGTGAACTGTCATGGCAGCTATCGCGGGAATTTCAAACAAGGTGTATGTTTCGTGAATCTTCAACGAGGTGTCGTGGCGTATTTCACGTGGGTCTTAAACAGAATAGAACTTTTTCTAGAACCTAAATTACACAAAACAATACCAAATTAAGAGGTGTAATAGCTACAGCTGCAGCACTATCAACCGTCATGCATACCTGTAAACGTCAGAAATGTTAACGTCAAAAGACGACATCTATGAGGTACTTATGTAATGTTTGCGTGGGAAATTTATGAATCGATGACTATCATGGCTGGATGTCAATGTTAGAACAGTTAACGTCGAAGGATGACATCTATGAGACTCCAATTCAAAATATTACTGATGTTGTAGCTATATCGCCATCTTTTAATAAACCGATGAACTTTCACACCTGAATGTCAATGTTAGAACAGTTAACATCAAAGGATGACATCTATGAGATATTTTGTTAATGTTTTTGCGCGGGAAGTCCCATCTCAATTCAAAATATGATCTATTAGTGAACCGGTGAACTATCATGACTGGATGTCAATCTCAGAACAGTTAACGTCAAAGGACATCATCTATGAGACCCCAATTCAAAATATTACTATATCGCCATGTATTAATAAACCGATGAACTATCACACCTGAATGTCAATGTTAGAACAGTTAACGTCAAAGGACGACATCTATGAGATATTTTGTTAATGTTTTTGCGCGGTAAGTCCCATTTCAATTCAAAATATGATCTATCAGTGAACCGGTGAACTATCATGACTGGATGTCAATCTCAGAACAGTTAACGTCAAAGGACAACATCTATGAGACCCCAATTCAAAATATTACTATATCGCCATCTATTGATAAACCGATGAACTATCACAACTGAATGTCAATGTCAGAACAGTTAACGTCGAAGGACGATATCTATGAGGTATTTTGTTAAAGTTTTTGCGCGGGAAGTTGCATCTCGATTCAAAATATGATCTATTAATGAACCGATGAACTGTCATAGCTGAATGTCAATGTCAGAACAGTAAACGTAAGAGGACGACATCTATGAGACCCCAATTCAAAATATTACTGATTCTGTAGATATATCACCATCTATTATTAAACCGATGAACTATCATAGTTAAATACCAATTTCGGAACAGCTAACGTCAAGGACGACATCTATGAGGTGTTTTGGTAACGTTTTGTCTGGAAATCACTCTCAAAATTAAAAATTGTCACTTATATTGTAGCTATATTGTCGTTCATCAATACCACACCCTAATCTAAAGATAATGAACCAGCAAAATAACCTAGAAATGTCTACTTACATATATGAAGTGTTTACACCAAAAGCACATTAAGTATTAAGTATTCATTTCTACATGCACCTGCGTCATCACATTCACTTCATACTGATTATGAGAACGACAACAGTCGTACAATGAGAGGAATTCATTAAGTAAACAAATAACAATGAGTGAATCATTTTTACTACACACAATCTGTTGAATTTCGTTTAGGATTGAATGCGAAAATATTAAATTTGATTGTACATATCGATAGTTTGATTAACATTCTAATAATGCATCCCAAACGTTATTTCGTTTATATTGGTTCACACAACATTTGAACGCGTATACTGTTCAAGTGCTTGGAATTGAAAATTCGAATTTTTGGAGCTTAAGTAATAAGAAATCTAAGGTATGGTGTTTATACTAGCGTGTGTATTGGAATCAAACTTTTGAGAATATCAATGAAATCATACAATTCCAGCAGCCCGAAGGTTCGTTTGCAATTTTACGAATGATGATGAACGTTAAAAATGAATATTTTAACTTTTCTTTATAACTTAGGTATTGACGTGACGTATAAAACTCAGAATAATTCGGAACGATTGATTTTTATTGTTATCCACGATTATCAACCTATATCTAAATCAGTTCGAGATGCAGACTTTTCAATTTATCGATATTTCGAAAGCCCACTTATACTGAACTAAGAATTTACAATACTTCAAACTATCCATTTCGCTTAAAATATACATAGCAGTATATTATAGAAACTTTGTTGAAGATCACATAAAAATCGAATGATTCGAGATGTAGACTCATGAGCTCTAGAAGCCTTAGGATCAGTTGCAAGAGGTGCAAGTGCTATCGAATATACGGTGGTTAACCAGCTAAAAACAACGGAACGCATTGGGTAACGTTCAGAAAAAAATCGATAACGATGTGGAATATTTTGATTGTTTTGGAAATTTGAAGCCACCAAAGGAACTCGTTCGATATTTGGGTGGGAACGTTAGGATTTTCTACAATAACTACACCTATCAGAACTATAATCAAGTGATATGTGAACAGTTGTGCGTGAACTTTCTCACCGAAATTGTCGAAAGTATCAATTAAACCTTAGTCAGTCTATATCGAAACATCAAGCGAATCGCATTCACATCGTATTATCATGAGAATCGCATTAGTTGACATTCAGGGGTTCTTCATTGACGATGCCTTCCATCCAAAAGAAATGTGTATACAAATTGGATTCAAACGTCATTATTCCTTATTCAAACCGCACACATCTTAATCATCGCTGAATGCAAAGGACCGAAAGTCCGTATGGTATTTACAAAAGTCTTATCATGGACTCGATTATGCATCTGGAAATGTGGATTAATAAATAATATTCTTAAATCGATTCAACTATGTGCAGTCGACTATATTTATGTTCGTGGTCAGCAAAAAGCAGAGTTTTTGAGAAGGAAGTGTATAGAATTGGATATTTTCCCACACATCGTAGATGTTCACAGTTTCGATGGTACTAAATGTGAAACGGGGAAATTCGAGCAAACAATTTGACCTGTCTGAATCATCGTAATGACGGTGGTAAATACATGTGTGCAGTTCAACATGTGGATGAATCACAGCAGTGGTTTCTGAATGTAATACTACCTAAATTATATGTATTTTCTGAAATAGATATTATTATTACACCTATCTCCTTTATATAATTATTTATTCAGATGGTAAATAGCTTTGTTTATATCTATGGTTTCGGCGTTTACGTAGTGTAAATTCAACAATTTGTCAGCATTTTTAAATTAAATGTTAAAAGTTTTGTGTAAAATTTGAGTTTTATTCTCCAACTTCTGAAGTAGCTTTGTTTACATTTTTAACAAACCTTTTCAATATTAATACTGATAAAGAAGATAAAATAGCATACAAAATTACTAAAATTTTATGAATAACTCCTTCTAGTGTGGATGATGATGCTGATATTGTCTCTTGTATAAGATGTGGTAAACAAGATGATTGCCATTCAGCGATAGGCTCCATCACTTCGATCATGGAATAAGAGTTTGAGTTCATAATGTATAATTGTCTTGTGGAATGTTAAACGTGAATACCTCCAATTGGTTATCGTTGATTTATTGTAAAATTCATTGGGTAAGGTAACTCTCCCCCACAAAATTTGTTTTCAACACCCCCACTCTCATCATCCTCACTATTTACACTTAATTTGTTCAGCAGTCTTATAACTTTAATTTTATCTGCGTAATAATTCAAGTCTCTTCTTAGTTTATGAACTTTTTCCACGAATTCGCAAAGTCTGCGTAAGTATTCTTCAAAAGATATATTTGTAGACTTACTAGATATCTACATTATTATTTTATGAGTCACAGTCCTTCGTAAGAAATTCGAATAACTTCCAACTATTCGCACTAGAACACATAGGATTCACACTATTGGGGTGATGTAGACAGATAAATTCACAATTTCCTCGCTCTAATTTTGGACATTTACCTTTCAAATTCACCACTTCTACTCGATCTAAGCCCAATTTTTGGAACGCCCCCCCATAGAAACTTAGCTTTTATCTTCCCACATACATAAACAGTAGCATTCGGATCGATATTTTCCTTCAAAATTTCATACAATTCATCATATTCCTGATAGCCTGAGTTCCATGGAATCCCGTGATATTTTTCACAATGAAATATTTTCTTCATTTGCCTCGCGGATAGTTGATCCATCGATTTTGGTGGTTTGAATAGAAAATATTTCTCCAACCTTTTCTCACAGTCCAACAAAGAGAGTTCCTTGATATTATATACGTTTGAAGAAATCGGGAAACTTTGAATATCAACCACTATAGATGACATTTCAAACTAGAATGATAAACTATTCAAATATCTAGTTGCATATGCGTGGATCATTGACATATTTCTTTGATGTTATCGAAATTTCGCAAGAGTACGTCGAAGCACAAAATTTGTAGTGATGTTGGACTTATTCTATAGTTGACGTCATCGACCTCCCCTCCTATCTCAGAAAACATTTGAAACATCTTAAAGGTGTAAGAATTTGAAGTGTCTCTTCGAATGCTGCGCATGTCCATTATCTCACATCGGTATGGTAGTAGTGCGATTCGATAAAAATCGACACCCATATCATGTAGCACTCTAAAACAATCAAGTATATACGATCCTGGTTTTGGAACGATACCCGGAATTTGATGCAATATGATTTTTCTCATTCTTCTATGTTTATATTTGAACTGACCTTCTATATTCATATCGATTATCTTCCAATCTTCTGGAGGGGGAGGATCGAAATCTCCTCCGAAATAGAAAATATCAGCATACGCCCAATCGGTCGAGGCCCCCACAAGGAAAGTTACGAATTCTCCAGCGATTATCCAATTTTTGGATGGTAATTGTAATTCTTCGAGGATTTTCATCAAATTCGGCGGACATACGCTTATTACGAATTTCTTCGCATCGTACACGGTGGTAAGCACACTATGAATAAAACTGTTGTATAATCGAGGAGACATTATTACGAACTGATTCGATTTAGTTGAAGCAGTCACACACAACAACACACTCCATCATACTCTGCGCTATTGACTTTTTCAACCCAAAATATACAATCAAAACTAAATGGTATTCTTGCGGGTGAGAGATAAGAGGTCGATCGAACTGGTAAGTATACATCTAAAATCGTGAAATCATGAACATTCTCAGACGTGGGTTCGGATCCCTCTGCATCTTTCTCACCAAAGAATACCATTTTTAATCGAACGCGCTAATTCATTTGACTATATGATGGATTGAAGACCTGCGTGACAGACACCTCGGCAGGTGATAGCCGTCATGACACCTCGTCATATTTTTATGATATTCGATGTGGTTAGAGTCCTGCGCGAACCTTCACACCAACAATCTCTCTGAATCATTCTTCGCAAAATTGTGTCGAACAAACATAACAAAATCGCAATCATGCGAACCTTCACACCAATAATCTCTCTGAAAATCATCGATATTCTGAAGATGAAATTAGGTGAATTCCTCACAAGTTGATTTCGATCCTACACCCGTAGCAATTGACTTAAATAATGATTGACAATAGTGGAAAACGATAAAAATCAATCGTTTCGAATTATTCTGAGTTTTTATTCAAATACCTGAATAAAACAAATGCATTACTTGAGTAATTATAGTAGTATAGAGTATTACGCTACTCAGAAATTATGAAGCTTGAATGGAATTTGGATTGTTCAAGTTTGTTAGCTGAGCTCAGTGGTATAGGTGAGTCGATCAAATGTAATTTAGAATGAATGACCTCATAGAACAGTATTACGTGTAAGGATCTAAACCACTCCACTAGGTCTCAGGATCATTTTCTTAATGGTTCGAAAGTTGACGAGTATAGATGTAAATGAGTAAAATACCATTCACTTTATTTTCTAAAATGTTCTTCTTTATTTTCTGGTGAAAACGTATTTTAGGTACACATTTTGAGAGCTCTAAAACTATTTCTTGCAGTTTTCTCTCCTGTGGTATTAGAATAATCAGTCATATCACCCAAAACATGATTGAATTGAATCAATATAATATTTTTATATACATAAAATAGCAACATATTATCTATACTTAAAATGTCTTTCTCTTTTCAGATTAAGTCCGTAGGTGTAGTTGTATTTATGTAGAAGTATCTAGTGTACATATAAAATAATTAAAAATAAATTTTATATTTTATTTACTTGAATCTTATAGTTAACTATAATTCATATTACCAAATAAAATTATTTCTCTAAAACATAAATTCATTCTGATACACCCCTGTTTAACAAATGTACAACGACCTGATGTGAGGAATGTGCCTGTCAACAATTATTATAGATACATCAATGTTCCATCATGTGCGGGAGATAAATATAAATAATTTACATACTATGCTGACTTATAATTTCTGAGTAGCATAATACTCTATACTACTATAATTACTCAAGTAATGCATTTGTTTTATTCATAGATTGATTTAAATAATTATTAACAATCGTGGATTACGATAAAAATCAATCGTTTCGATACTTCATTTCATATTTAAAAACATATATTGAGCAAAATGAACAGTTTGAAATATTGTAGATTTTGAGATCAGTAGGCTATCGAAATATCGACAAATTCACATCGAACTATAATAGAAAACGACCTGCGCGAGGTTAAATGAATATTTTGTAGGTGAAGCTCCAACTAAATCGAGAAAAATCAATCAGTTGCAATGAAATGTTCTCCAAAGATAGTGTTAGATCTGATTTTAGAAGAGTTCGAAATGTCTGCAATGCATGAAAAATCCCCATCAATTTGGGAGGGTCTTTGAAAAATAGGGTAACACCATATCAGATTGTCATTAGTTAATCATCAAATATCATGCACGTTTGCGGGCAAAGTCAAAGGGAATTTTCGAGAGCAATACAAACGTTTTTCTTGGGAGGGTCCAAACGTTCTTTGGGAGGATCCAATCGTTATTGGGAGGGTCTTTGAAAACAGGGTAACACTATATCACAATGTCATTAGTTGATCATCAACCACCATGCACGTTTGCGGGTACATCAATGTTCCATCATGTGCGGGAGATAAATATAAATAATTTACACACTATGCTGACTTATAATTTCTGAGTAGCATAATACTCTATACTACTATAATTACTCAAGTAATGCATTTGTTTTATTCATAGATTGATTTAAATAATTATTAACAATCGTGGATTACGATAAAAATCAATCGTTTCGATACTTCATTTCATATTTAAAAACATATATTGAGCAAAATGAACAGTTTGAAATATTGTAGATTTTGAGATCAGTAGGCTTTCGAAATATCGACAAATTCACATCGAACTGTAATAAAAAACGACCTGCGCGAGGTTAAATGAATATTTTGTAGGTGAAGCTCCAACTAAATCGAGAAAAATCAATCAGTTGCAATAAAATGTTCTCCAAAGATAGTGTTAGATCTGATTTTAGAAGAGTTCGAAATGTCTGCAATGCATGAAAAATCCCCATCAATTTGGGAGGGTCTTTGAAAAATAGGGTAACACCATATCAGATTGTCATTAGTTAATCATCAAATATCATGCACGTTTGCGGGCAAAGTCAAAGGGAATTTTCGAGAGCAATACAAACGTTTTTCTTGGGAGGGTCCAAACGTTCTTTGGGAGGATCCAATCGTTATTGGGAGGATCTTCGAAAACAGGGTAACACTATATCACAATGTCATTAGTTGATCATCAACCACCATGCACGTTTGCGGGCAATGTCAAAGGGAATTTTCGAGAGCAATACAAACGTTTTTCTTGGGAGGGTCCAAACGTTCTTTGGGAGGATCCAATCGTTATTGGGAGGGTCTTTGAAAAACAGGGTAACACCATATCAGATTGTCATTAGTTAATCATCAAATATCATGCACGTTTGCGGGCAAAGTAAAAGGAAATTTTCGAGAGCAATACAAACGTTTTTCTTGGGAGGGTCCAAACGTTCTTTGGGAGGATCCAATCGTTATTGGGAGGGTCTTTGAAAACAGGGTAACACTATATCACAATGTCATTAGTTGATCATCAACCACCATGCACGTTTGCGGGCAATGTCAAAGGGAATTTTCGAGAGCAAATGCGCTGAGGCGGCACGAGAAAAAACATTTCGAAACACACAGTTTCTCATGCAAGCATTGTGAAGTTCCATTTTCTCGCCGAGACAATTTGAATCGTCATATTATGTTATTCCACAGTCGAGATAAAAGTATAATTTACTGGTCCAACCCAGATGTTCTACTGCACCGGTTAGAAGAAATCATATCTCTACAAGGATATATCGAAGAGAAACGTGAAATAATTAATGAATTGAGAAGATTTTGTAAGAAATGGTATTTTAATAAAAACTCAGAATAATTCGAAACGATTGATTTTTATCGTTTTCCACTATTGTCAGCGCGTTCGATTAAAAATGGTATTCTTTGGTGAGAAAGATGCAGAGGGATCCGAACCCACGTCTGAGAATGTTCATGATTTCACGATTTTAGATGTATACTTACCAGTTCGATCGACCTCTTATCTCTCACCCGCAAGAATACCATTTAGTTTTGATTGTATATTTTGGGTTGAAAAAGTCAATAGCGCAGAGTATGATGGAGTGTGTTGTTGTGTGTGACTGCTTCAACTAAATCGAATCAGTTCGTAATAATGTCTCCTCGATTATACAACAGTTTTATTCATAGTGTGCTTACCACCGTGTACGATGCGAAGAAATTCGTAATAAGCGTATGTCCGCCGAATTTGATGAAAATCCTCGAAGAATTACAATTACCATCCAAAAATTGGATAATCGCTGGAGAATTCGTAACTTTCCTTGTGGGGGCCTCGACCGATTGGGCGTATGCTGATATTTTCTATTTCGGAGGAGATTTCGATCCTCCCCCTCCAGAAGATTGGAAGATAATCGATATGAATATAGAAGGTCAGTTCAAATATAAACATAGAAGAATGAGAAAAATCATATTGCATCAAATTCCGGGTATCGTTCCAAAACCAGGATCGTATATACTTGATTGTTTTAGAGTGCTACATGATATGGGTGTCGATTTTTATCGAATCGCACTACTACCATACCGATGTGAGATAATGGACATGCGCAGCATTCGAAGAGACACTTCAAATTCTTACACCTTTAAGATGTTTCAAATGTTTTCTGAGATAGGAGGGGAGGTCGATGACGTCAACTATAGAATAAGTCCAACATCACTACAAATTTTGTGCTTCGACGTACTCTTGCGAAATTTCGATAACATCAAAGAAATATGTCAATGATCCACGCATATGCAACTAGATATTTGAATAGTTTATCATTCTAGTTTGAAATGTCATCTATAGTGGTTGATATTCAAAGTTTCCCGATTTCTTCAAACGTATATAATATCAAGGAACTCTCTTTGTTGGACTGTGAGAAAAGGTTGGAGAAATATTTTCTATTCAAACCACCAAAATCGATGGATCAACTATCCGCGAGGCAAATGAAGAAAATATTTCATTGTGAAAAATATCACGGGATTCCATGGAACTCAGGCTATCAGGAATATGATGAATTGTATGAAATTTTGAAGGAAAATATCGATCCGAATGCTACTGTTTATGTATGTGGGAAGATAAAAGCTAAGTTTCTATGGGGGGCGTTCCAAAAATTGGGCTTAGATCGAGTAGAAGTGGTGAATTTGAAAGGTAAATGTCCAAAATTAGAGCGAGGAAATTGTGAATTTATCTGTCTACATCACCCCAATAGTGTGAATCCTATGTGTTCTAGTGCGAATAGTTGGAAGTTATTCGAATTTCTTACGAAGGACTGTGACTCATAAAATAATAATGTAGATATCTAGTAAGTCTACAAATATATCTTTTGAAGAATACTAACGCAGACTTTGCGAATTCGTGGAAAAAGTTCATAAACTAAGAAGAGACTTGAATTATTACGCAGATAAAATTAAAGTTATAAGACTGCTGAACAAATTAAGTGTAAATAGTGAGGATGATGAGAGTGGGGGTGTTGAAAACAAATTTTGTGGGGGAGAGTTACCTTACCCAATGAATTTTACAATAAATCAACGATAACCAATTGGAGGTATTCACGTTTAACATTCCACAAGACAATTATACATTATGAACTCAAACTCTTATTCCATGATCGAAGTGATGGAGCCTATCGCTGAATGGCAATCATCTTGTTTACCACATCTTATACAAGAGACAATATCAGCATCATCATCCACACTAGAAGGAGTTATTCATAAAATTTTAGTAATTTTGTATGCTATTTTATCTTCTTTATCAGTATTAATATTGAAAAGGTTTGTTAAAAATGTAAACAAAGCTATTTACCATCTGAATAAATAATTATATAAAGGAGATAGGTGTAATAATAATATCTATTTCAGAAAATACATATAATTTAGGTAGTATTACATTCAGAAACCACTGCTGTGATTCATCCACATGTTGAACTGCACACATGTATTTACCACCGTCATTACGATGATTCAGACAGGTCAAATTGTTTGCTCGAATTTCCCCGTTTCACATTTAGTACCATCGAAACTGTGAACATCTACGATGTGTGGGAAAATATCCAATTCTATACACTTCCTTCTCAAAAACTCTGCTTTTTGCTGACCACGAACATAAATATAGTCGACTGCACATAGTTGAATCGATTTAAGAATATTATTTATTAATCCACATTTCCAGATGCATAATCGAGTCCATGATAAGACTTTTGTAAATACCATACGGACTTTCGGTCCTTTGCATTCAGCGATGATTAAGATGTGTGCGGTTTGAATAAGGAATAATGACGTTTGAATCCAATTTGTATACACATTTCTTTTGGATGGAAGGCATCGTCAATGAAGAACCCCTGAATGTCAACTAATGCGATTCTCATGATAATACGATGTGAATGCGATTCGCTTGATGTTTCGATATAGACTGACTAAGGTTTAATTGATACTTTCGACAATTTCGGTGAGAAAGTTCACGCACAACTGTTCACATATCACTTGATTATAGTTCTGATAGGTGTAGTTATTGTAGAAAATCCTAACGTTCCCACCCAAATATCGAACGAGTTCCTTTGGTGGCTTCAAATTTCCAAAACAATCAAAATATTCCACATCGTTATCGATTTTTTTCTGAACGTTACCCAATGCGTTCCGTTGTTTTTAGCTGGTTAACCACCGTATTTTCGATAGCACTTGCACCTCTTGCAACTGATCCTAAGGCTTCTAGAGCTCATGAGTCTACATCTCGAATCATTCGATTTTTATGTGATCTTCAACAAAGTTTCTATAACATACTGCTATGTATATTTTAAGCGAAATGGATAGTTTGAAGTATTGTAAATTCTTAGTTCAGTATAAGTGGGCTTTCGAAATATCGATAAATTGAAAAGTCTGCATCTCGAACTGATTTAGATATAGGTTGATAATCGTGGATAACAATAAAAATCAATCGTTCCGAATTATTCTGAGTTTTATACGTCACGTCAATACCTAAGTTATAAAGAAAAGTTAAAATATTCATTTTTAACGTTCATCATCATTCGTAAAATTGCAAACGAACCTTCGGGCTGCTGGAATTGTATGATTTCATTGATATTCTCAAAAGTTTGATTCCAATACACACGCTAGTATAAACACCATACCTTAGATTTCTTATTACTTAAGCTCCAAAAATTCGAATTTTCAATTCCAAGCACTTGAACAGTATACGCGTTCAAATGTTGTGTGAACCAATATGAACGAAATAACGTTTGGGATGCATTATTAGAATGTTAATCAAACTATCGATATGTACAATCAAATTTAATATTTTCGCATTCAATCCTAAACGAAATTCAACAGATTGTGTGTAGTAAAAATGATTCACTCATTGTTATTTGTTTACTTAATGAATTCCTCTCATTGTACGACTGTTGTCGTTCTCATAATCAGTATGAAGTGAATGTGATGACGCAGGTGCATGTAGAAATGAGTACTTAATACTTAATGTGCTTTTGGTGTAAACACTTCATATATGTAAGTAGACATTTCTAGGTTATTTTGCTGGTTCATTATCTTTAGATTAGGGTGTGGTATTGATGAACGACAATATAGCTACAATATAAGTGACAATTTTTAATTTTGAGAGTGATTTCCAGACAAAACGTTACCAAAACACCTCATAGATGTCGTCCTTGACGTTAGCTGTTCCGAAATTGGTATTTAACTATGATAGTTCATCGGTTTAATAATAGATGGGGATATATCTACAGAATCAGTAATATTTTGAATTGGGGTCTCATAGATGTCGTCCTCTTACGTTTACTGTTCTGACATTGACATTCAGCTATGACAGTTCATCGGTTCATTAATAGATCATATTTTGAATCGAGATGCAACTTCCCGCGCAAAAACTTTAACAAAATACCTCATAGATATCGTCCTTCGACGTTAACTGTTCTGACATTGACATTCAGTTGTGATAGTTCATCGGTTTATCAATAGATGGCGATATAGTAATATTTTGAATTGGGGTCTCATAGATGTTGTCCTTTGACGTTAACTGTTCTGAGATTGACATCCAGTCATGATAGTTCACCGGTTCACTAATAGATCATATTTTGAATTGAAATGGGACTTACCGCGCAAAAACATTAACAAAATATCTCATAGATGTCGTCCTTTGACGTTAACTGTTCTAACATTGACATTCAGGTGTGATAGTTCATCGGTTTATTAATACATGGCGATATAGTAATATTTTGAATTGGGGTCTCATAGATGATGTCCTTTGACGTTAACTGTTCTGAGATTGACATCCAGTCATGATAGTTCACCGGTTCACTAATAGATCATATTTTGAATTGAGATGGGACTTCCCGCGCAAAAACATTAACAAAATATCTCATAGATGTCATCCTTTGATGTTAACTGTTCTAACATTGACATTCAGGTGTGATAGTTCATCGGTTTATTAAAAGATGGCGATATAGCTACAACATCAGTAATATTTTGAATTGGAGTCTCATAGATGTCATCCTTTGACGTTAACTGTTCTAACATTGACATCCAGCCATGATAGTCATCGATTCATAAATTTCCCACGCAAACATTACATAAGTACCTCATAGATGTCGTCTTTTGACGTTAACATTTCTGACGTTTACAGGTATGCATGACGGTTGATAGTGCTGCAGCTGTAGCTATTACACCTCTTAATTTGGTATTGTTTTGTGTAATTTAGGTTCTAGAAAAAGTTCTATTCTGTTTAAGACCCACGTGAAATACGCCACGACACCTCGTTGAAGATTCACGAAACATACACCTTGTTTGAAATTCCCGCGATAGCTGCCATGACAGTTCACGTGACAGACGCCACAACATCTCGTTGAACATCCACGTAACAGACACCTCGTTTTAAATTCCCGCGATAACCGCCATGACAGTTCACGTGACAGACGCCATGACACCTCCTTGAAGATCTACGTAACAGACACCTCGTTTGAAATTCCCGCGATAGCCGCCATGACACCGAATTTCATAGTTTACCTAATGAGTGAGTCCCATTGTACTCATTTATACGCTCTGTTATTCTCGTATGAACTGAATGTGATGACGCAGGTGTATACAAAATTAATTGCTTCCACGTGTTCTCATATACTCAATGTGGTTTCTGGTGTAATAATTTCACATACGTAAGTAATCATTGAACGTTGAGGAAATTTGTAGGTTATTTTAAAATTTCATTATTTTTGGAATTACGGTGTGGTTCAATAATAAATGACAGTATAGCTACAACATGAGTTAAATTTTGGAAATTCCTCGCGCAAACATCAGCGAAACACCTCATAGATGTCGTCCTTTGACGTTAGCTGTTCTGACATGGACATCAAGCTATGATAGTTCATTAATATATCGTTTTTTGAATTGAGATGAAACTTCCCGCGCAAAAACATTAACAAAATACCTCATAGATGTCGTCCTTTGACGTTAACTGTTCTGACATTGACATTCATCTATGATAGTTCATCGGTTTATTATTAGATGGCGATATAGGCTACAACATCGGTAACATTTTGAATTGGAGTCTCATAGATGTCGTCCTTTGACGTTAACTGTTCTGACATTGACATCCAGCCATGACCGTTCAATCGGTTCATAAATTTCCAGCTCAAAAACATCAACAAGATACCTCATAGAAGTTCATTATTTTTGGAATTACGGTGTGGTTCAATAATAAATGACAGTATAGCTACAACATGAGTCAAATTTTTGAAATTCCTCGCGCAAACATCAGCAAACCACCTCATAGATGTCGTCCTTTGACGTTAGCTGTTCTGACATGGACATCAAGCTATGATAGTTCATTAATATATCGTTTTTTCGAATTGAGGTGGAACTTCCCGCGCGAAAACATTAACAAAATACCTCATAGATGTCGTCCTTTGACGTTAACTGTTCTGACATTGACATTCAGCTATGATAGTTCATCGGTTTAGTAATAGATGGCGATATAGGCTACAACATCGGTAACATTTTGAATTGGAGTCTCATAGATGTCGTCCTTTGACGTTAACTGTTCTGACATTGACATCCAGCTATGATAGTTCATCGGTTCATAAATTTCCCGCGCAAAAACATTAACAAGATACCTCATAGATGTCGTCTTTTGACGTTGACAGGTACGCATGACGGTTGATCGGGTCATTCATAGATGTAGTCATTTGAAGTTAACTGTTATGACATTGACATTGAAGTATGATAGTTCATCGGTTCATTAAGAGATGGCGGTGATGTAGCTATAACATCAGTCATATTTTGAATTGTGACCTCATAGATGTCGTCCCTTGACGTTAACATTTCTGACGTTGACAGGTATGCATGACGGTTGATCGGTTCATTCATAGATGTAGTCGTTTGAAGTTAACTGTTCTGACATTGACATTTAAGTATGATAGTTCATCGGTTCATCAGAAGATGGCGGCGATGTAGCTACAACATCAGTCATATTGTGGTTTTGACGTTAACTCTTCTGACATTCGGTTCCAACGTCGGCCATGATAAACATCACCAAAACACCTATACGTTTGAATTTGGCGGGTCGATGACGTCACATCCAACTAACCTCACATCCAGACCTCTATGGTCGAAAGTTCTATAATCATCGTAAGCTCTATGGACACGTTTGAATTTCGCGGGTTAGTAACGTTACGTCCAACTAACCTCACATCCAGACCTCTATGGTCGAAAGTTCTGTGATCATCGTAAGCTCTATGGACACGTTTGAATTTCGCGGGTTAGTAACGTTACATCCGAAGTTGCGCGCGCAACATCCGGTCGATGACGTCACTTCCTGGCGCAGAACGCGCATAGTTAATCTACTGCGGTAGAGACTTAGAACTTGCCTGTCGTCTTGCGAAGATTTCATTTGTATTTAATAGATTGTCTAGCGTGACGGATGTGTTTCTGTTTAATGAGAATTCAGTTTGTATAATAGATAATATTCTATATTGATGTATAGTTCTAAATTTAACTATTATTAATATGATTATATTTCTTAACCAAGAAGCAGTACCCGATTTTTTATCTCTAAAAGACAATTTATTGAAAATATTCGTATTGAACAATTTTGTGTTCTGTTATTGACCACCTAAACGCATTTCGTTGCTAAGAAAAAGACATCGCTAGAAAGTATCAAAAAAGAATACTATACTGAAAAAAATTCCAAAATATGCTTTTGTTGAAAAAATTAAAGAAAACAGGACATGTACTTACCATAGTTTACCTGAAGAAGCCACTGTGTGGAGAAACATGTATTATCTCTTATTTCGGAATTTTCGTTCAGTATATCATTCAGTGTAGTATTCATTTGTGATATAATAGATCATCAGCAAATAAAGACACCAGTTTACCTACATAGCTACATAAGTTCAGACTTCGACACTGAATTTCTCGATTTAGCTTTGCCTACAGATACCTCTGTTTTACTGTGGACTGCAGTGTCGCTCTCTTCTTTTTGCTTTATATACAATATGTTCATTGGGTTATGGCGAATGACAAAGACAAATGGAATGTTCAAGACAAACCCATCCTTTCCAAAGACATCATCCACACATTTACTTTTTGAACAAACTCAAATAATGTTTTCATTCCAGACGATTTCTGATCAAATAGGTTTGATGTAAATCTTTTTTGTAGGTGTCGAATGGGGGACAGAATTTGCTTAGGTCATGAAACATCAAAATTCATAATATAATGCCTGCCGGCATTCGGTCTTTGAGTGAGTACCTTATATGGCGGTAAACGGTTACCGCCGGTTGAGAGCATTCGGAGACTTCACCTTAGATACATATCCACCAAAAATTAGTATCAACAAACGTTTGATTGCAAGTGTATATTTCGAACGAAGAGTATGTTTGCAAACATAATTGTCATTGATCCGAGTTGAAAATAGTTGATATTCGAAATGGCTTCGAGAACTCGAGAAAAAACTCAATGTTTGTTCCGCATCTTATATGGCCTGTTTTGACTATATGAGAATATTAAAACAAGGGAGAAGAAACATAGATTTTGGATGTCACACATTATAACAACTAGAGATCCAATGCCACTGCTAGCTGGCTTCAGAAAAGATAGGTTTGTTGGAAAACCTGTCGTATGTCACCTTGAGAATTTTAACTTCTAAGATCGCTAATCAGTTCAAGGATACCTGCACGAGATGCAAATTACCGAAGCTGTGGTCCTACGGAAGTTAGATTGGCAATTAGGCAATCCAAATGATTGGTGCCTTGGTATTCAAGAGTATCCCAGTTCAAATCCTTTTTTGTGTCTAAACAAATTTTAAATGTTATACAATTAAATTAGTACCATATTGACTTTCACACATAATTGACCAATTTATTCGAGACTTTGGATATGAACCTGTGGAAAATAAATACCACAATTTCTTAATTGACTATTATCTTACATTGACAAATAAGACTCTAAGAAGCTTCATAATATATCATCAAAATATTAGAAGCATTAACAAAAATATAGATCAACTAAAAATCTATCTGAGTGAACTAGAAAGTCCTCTCGATTGTGAAATGGTATATAATCAAGGTAATATAAATGACGGAGTTATAATATATATAAAAAAAGGACTTCATTACACCTATCATGTTCATGAAACAGATATTGATAGAATTTTACAACAAAAGATAACATTACAGGGTTCGTCAATTGTAATATCAGGAGTTAACCGCCCACCTTCAACAAATATTCAACTATTTCTAGAGCAATTAAAACAATATCTTCAGAATAATACAACGGAGAAGTCAACATACCATATATTTGTAGGAGATATAAATCTAAACTTGCTCGAACAAAATGAACATGTAGAAGACTACCTCACTAGGCTTAGCGAACATAATTTTATTTCTACTATAAATGCCCCCACAAGAGTAAGTAGCAATGCAAAATCATGTATTGATCACGTATTTGTCAAAAGCGATTACAATCACGAGATGTACACCTCAGCTGTATCAAAAAGTGGAATTACAGATCATTATGGCACAGTAACAAACTTAAATTTATCTCATGCAAGGAAATTGCCATATATGATCGCTAAAGTTAATAAATACACAAATATAAATACTTTAAAAATTGCCTTGCAGGACTTTGGTTGGAATAAACTATATAGTAAAGTAGACATTCAAGAAATAACTTCTGAATTTAGCAACGATTATTGAAAAAAATACAACGATTTCAAAACAAAAGAGAAACGAAATCAAGCGCACAGATTGGATCACAAAAGGGTTAATCAAAAGTATTAACAAAAGAGATTTCATGTATCGGCTGATTCAAAACGAGCCAAATAATATAAATTTAAAAAACGAATTTAAAACATGTCTAAATAAATTAACAAACTTAATTGATGTGACTAAAGCTAAATACTATAAAAATATCATAAACTCGAATTCAAATTCTTCTAAAAATATTTGGAATGCAATTTCAAAAATTACAAATAAAACTCAGAAAGATAATAAATAAGTCTACAAATTAATAGTCAATTGTGTAAGAACAAAACGGAAATTGCAAACAAGTTTAATTCATTTTTTACAAGCATAGGTCCAGATTTGGCTAAAATAATTGAAAATGAATCCACGGAGCCAATGGAAGTCGAAGCGGAGACCTCAACTGCGCACTCCATCTTCTTGACACCTGTAGACGAAAATGAGATCATTAAAATAATACACGAACTGAAATCACATGAAACACCAGGAAATGATGGTATGAAATCAGAGACTCTCAAAGGTATAGCAGAAGAAATATCCACTCCCTTCTCCTTTGTAATCAACATCATTATACAAAGTGGGGTATGTCCAAAGTTATTCAAAAAAAAGCGTAGTTATACCCATATTCAAAAAAGGAAATAAAGATTTACCGGATAACTACAGGCCCATTTGTTTGATTTCGAATATAACATAAGTCTTCGAAAAGATTGTTAAAACAAGAATCATGGACTACTGTAATCAGTTTCATTTAATACATGAAAACCAGTTTGGATTCAAAAATGGTGTTTCAACACCGGATGCAATTTGTACGTTAACAGGCAAAATCTACAATGCTCTGGATAATAAGAAAAAAAGTTTGTGTGTATTCTTAGATTTAAAAAAGGCTTTTGACACTGTGAGCCATAAAAAACTTCAGGACACCATGTACAAAATTGGATTTAGAGGAAAAGTTTATGATCTTATGTACAGCTACCTTACAGATCGAAAACAGACAGTGGAAATCAACAACGCATACAGTACAGAACAAAGCATCAACTACGGAGTTCTTTAGTTCTAAAATACTAACTATAAATTATAGCAAGTCCACCTGGATCCCATTCTCATCATATGATAATACCTTACCACATCAAAGAGGAAGAATAATCTTAATGTGCCAATAAGTGAGAAAACAATAGGACGAAGATGCCATCTGTTCTTATCCTCTCGTGTTTTAAGCTATTGCATATAGCTTTTATCGCGGTCTTTGAGCGCGGCGCGGCGACCGAATCAAGGAATACCGTAACGAAAACCTAAAAAACAAAAGACAAATACCGTAACGAAAATCTAAAAAACAAAAAACAAATACCGTAACGAAATATCCTAAGTCACCATAGATAACTCTACTACCGGTAGTAGAGTTATCTATGCTTGTCACAGAATACTCTTCATAGAGATCAAGATGATACTCTTACGTGACGCCTTTTATGTGGCGTCTTTTGGTACTACGTGAAATTCGACTCTTAAGCGACTCACTGCTCACATAGAAAACAACTTCCAGTTTCCAGACCTGTGTATACGACCGTGGTACGACTGTACGAAGCTCGCACTACAGTGAATATCAGTAGCTGGTGAATTTGTGTATAAAGTGTTTCGAATATGAATAAACAAAGTACATTTATTAATGAAGAAAGTGATGACAAAATAGTGAAAGAAAATGAGTGAGTACTCTATATTGTTCTCTACATTGTATTTGTATCTCTGAATGTAAGATTATCATTCGTAAACAATAATTATTATTAAGTAGTTTTGAGGTTAAACATAGAGGATTTGAAAATTACAAAGAACAATTTGTAAACATAGAAATTTCAGAACATACATTTAAATTGAACAATTTAGTAACCATAAAATGTTTGGTGTGTAATTACACTATTTATACCTTATTATTTATACCGAGCTATTTTCGTTTTATAGAGAAGAAAAACTTGAAGAGCTAAAAAGAAGAAGAAATTGTGAACATCAAAGGGCATATTATCAGCATCAGAAAGATTTGAAGAAAAATGAAGAAGAAACAGTACCTAAATCAAATGCTGAACGTCAAAGGAAATTTCGGCAACGTAATGCAGAAAAATCTCACGTGGATATGTATTTTGATTTAATAATATTTATTCATTTAATAACTTTACGATTTCCTCATTTTTTTCACAGGAAAAGACAAAATTTGAACAGTAATGAAGAGAATGTCGTGCAATGTAGGGCTTTTGAAAATATAGAAAATGTAACGTCACAAGAAAATCAATTTCAAAGCCAACAACTTCACATTTATGAACAGCGTAATGAATGCATAACTCCCGAAGTTATTCTACACAGGAACACAGGAATTCCTGGCAATGGTAATTGTCTATTCCACTCGCTCATAAGTGTTATGCAACTTCAAATTGAGACTTTTGATTTGAGAAATCAGTTACGCGATTCACCCTATTTAAACTCCTGCCACAATCCGCAAGAAGCATATAACATTCTATCAAGCACTAATGATTACGGAGATTTGGATTGTTTGTACTTATTTGCAAAAATGTACAATCGAAATGTTTGTGTACATTATTGTTTTTACAACATAACTACAAAGAATCAAGACACTATCTTTTGTCATTCTAAAGCAAATGATACACAAAACTGGATTCATCTTCATCTTCGTGAACAACATTTCACACCTTTTTATGAAGTATCAGATTTATTGGAGACTATACAAGATTTGAAGAAAAATGAAAAAGGAAGAAAAAAAAAAGAAACAGTACCAAAATCAAATGCTGAACGTCAAAGGAAATTTCGTCAACGTAATGCAGAAAAATCTCTCGTGGATATGTAATTTGAATTAATAATATTTATTCATTTAATAACTTTTCGATTTCCTAATTTTTTTCACAGGAAAAGACAAAAATTGAACAGTAATGAAGAGAATGTCCTGCAATGTAGGGCTGTTGAAAATATAGAAAATGTAACGCTACAAGAAAATCAATTTCAAAGCCCACAACTTCACATTTATGAACAGCGTAATGAATGCATTACTCCCGAAGTTATTCTACACAGGAACACAGGAATTCCTGGCGATGGTAATTGTCTATTCCACTCGCTCATAAGTGTTTTGCAACTTCAAATTGAGACTCTTGACTTGAGAAATCAGTTACACGATTCACCCTATTTAAACTCCTGCCACAATCCGCAAGAAGCATATAACATTCTATCAAGCACTAATGATTACGGAGATTTGGATTGTTTGTACTTATTTTCAAAAATGTACAATCAAAATGTTTGTGTACATTATTGTTTTTACAACATAACTACAAAGAATCAAGACACTATCTTTTGTCATTTTAAAGCGAATAATACAGAAAACTGGATTCATCTTCATCTTCATGAACAACATTCCACACCTTTTTATGAAGTATCAGATTTATTGGAGACAATACAAGAAGCTACAGAAAAAGAAGTCCATGTTGATGCCAATATTCAACAATTGCGTGACAATTATGATGAAGATCCTACCGTAGATAACCATAACAATCATGAAAATGAAATTGACATTGATAGAGAAGATCGAATTGGAGAAAATATTATGGATTCTATTGTTCATGGTACTATTCCAGTTTACAAAAATTATCTTAAACACAGTAAAAGTCATATAGATTTTTATGAAGACTTTACGAGTAATTCATTTGGTCATTCTTGTATTATTTGCGACAGACTATGGTGGAAAAGAGACTTGAAAATGTCGACCAGTAAACATGAGAGTATTTTGAAAACAATACTGCAGGTAATCTTAATTACATATTTTTTTTTTAAATTATTTACTTTATATTTTTCTTTCTATATCTTGATAATACGAATTTGATGTTTTTAGAATTACACACCTGGTGAAATTGTTCAAGCCTGCTCTACGTGTTATACATCTTTGGAAAAAGAAAAAATCCCTCTCATGTCAACCTACAATGGTTTTGCATATCCGAAAATTCCATCACATTCACCAACGTTGAACCTCATCGAGCAACGATTGATTCCACCAAGAATACCCTTCATTCAGTACGGTATTTATGGCCAGATAATTAATGTTCCTGTCGAAGTTAATACAATGGTGAAACAATTGATGGAGTTCGTTTATTTTTCAAAAATGAAGATGTTGCCGCCTATAACAATTTGATTTTGAGCCAATGTGAAGACAAAGTTCTTTCAACGTCCGTAGACGTCATTATTGGCGCTAAAAGTACTGAGCAAGAAGCTAATTTTAGACTTAAATTACATAAAAAATCTGTTATTGACACTGGAGGACTGCCTTATCACATTACTTTTGTTGTTGGAAAGCATTATCTTATTACAACCAACATCGACGTTACTGATGGTTTATGCAATGGTGCTGTTGGGAAATTGGTACATCTAGAATTTGATGAAAGTAACACATTGATTAGAGTTTGGCTGGAATTTTGTGGTTCAGATAAAGTGGGTAGAAAAAAAAGGCAAAAAGCAGCCGCTCTAGCAGTGCAAAATAGAGTCGGCAATCTCGCTATTCCCATTGAATTACGAACAGCAAATATTTCATTAACATCAAATAGAAAATGTATAGCCAAACTCAAACATTTTCCATTAACTTCAGCTCTTGCTTTAACTATACATAAGTCGCAAGGTGGAACTTTTGACGAAATAGTATATGAGTATAGTAAAGCTCATTCTCAGAAACTCGTTTATGTTGCGCTCTCTCGGGTGACGAATATTGAAAAATTTTATATCACGACAAAAAACGATAATTCTACATTCTCAAGTTTTATCATAATCGAAGGCAAGCTGCATCGACTGCATCTTTGTTGCAAGAATTCAAAAGACTGTCTTCAAATAGTGTTCAGACGACAGCTCAAAGTGTCTTAGACTTCACTAGTAATAGAAATGGCATTTCAATAATGACTTTCAATTGCCAAAGTCAAAATAGTCACAAATACGATTTACGGGATTCAGTTACGAGACAAACAAATGTGTTACTTCTTACCGAAACTTGCATGGCGCATGATAATCCGATTGAAATACCTAATTTCAATTGTATTGTTCAATTCAATCCAAATAGAAACAGAGTCAATACAACGCTTTCAAAATATATTAATAAAACATTCTATTTATTTCCTACTGATGAAAGTGAAGCTAATTATACTATAAAAATTTAAAAAAACGTAAAATGTCCAGGAATTGACAAAATTACTAGTGAAATGCAAAAAAATACTTCTACTTCTATAGCTAAACCAATCACCTATCTAGTGAATAAAATTTTTGAACTTGGTACTTGTCCTGAAGCATTTAAAATTGGAGTAATCAAGCCATTATTTAAAAAAGGATCTGAATTGGATATAATAGACTATCGCCCTGTTAGCTTAATATCAAGTATCGGTAAAATATTTGAAAAAAGATCAAAGGTTAGGAAGGACAGTTATTCAAATATATATGAAATAATGTCGCCTAAACAATTTGGATTTCGTCAAAAAAAATCTTCTCAAGATGCAATTACGTGTTTAATAAAACAAATATATGAATCACTAGATAGTAAAACACCATCTCTATGTGTTTTTATAGACCTTGAAAAAGCTTTCGACTCCGTTAGCCATGAACTACTACTCAAAAAATTAGAACGGCTAAGCTTTAGAGGTTTATCTCTACAACTGTTTGATTCCTACTTGAAAGATCGACGTCAATGTGTGCAAATAGAAAACATTTACAGTTCTGAGAAGAGCACTGAATATGGAATTCCTCAAGGAACAGTCATTGGACCTCTTCTCTTTACTGTATATGTGAATGATCTTCTATTCTTGAACTCATGCGAAAATATTGTAAGTGTTGCTGATGACTTGGCTATATTTTTTACAGCGGAAACATGGGATTATCTCAAATTAAAATGTGAAGATGCTTTAAAAATCATGATCAACTGGTTCGACGACAATTTGCTAACAGTTAATTTCTCCAAAACTCAATACTTACCTTTTACCTCATATGTGAACAAACTTCCTAACATTGGTTCATTATCCATAAGTGAAGACATTAGAATTAAGGAGACATCAACAGTGAAATACTTGGGTATAACAATTGATCGGCAACTTACGATGGGGAGTACATGTAAATGATATAATAAAAAAAGTTCGACCCATATTATTCAAATTTAAATATCTTAGAGACTTTTTAGATATTAAATATTTAAAAACCTTATATTATTCACTGGTGCAATCACGCTTAATTTATGGAATAATTGGATGGGGTGGGATAAATGATGAACATTTAAATAACTTAAACATACTACAAAAAAGATTTTCAAAGCTAATTTTAGCTAAAAGCCAATTTATATTCAAGTAATCAATTATATATAGACGCTAAAATTTTAGATATGCGTCAACTATTTGCTTTCTCTATTTTAACAGAAACATTTCAAAACAAAATAGCGTCATCAGGCACTTAGAACATAAATACGGAACGCGCCACAAAAATGAAGATTCGGTTATAGTAAAATGTAATAAATTGATTGACCAAAAGAGCTTTACTTACCTGGGCGGAAAATTCTACGATTTACTACCTGTTGAAATCAAAAATATGCTATCCATAACAATGTTCAAACGAAGGGTGAAGCAATGGATATTATTACAACCAAGAGATCTCTTTAAGATATAATCTTGTCTAGTTGGCACATTTCAAGCTGTTTTCTTATAATTTCATCCATATAAAAATGCTTCCTGCAGCTTATTATTTTATAATATATACTATTAATTTGAAACTTTGGTGATTCTCCCAAACAACAACTCTAAACAGTTCTTCGTGAGTTTTCTGTTTATTCGAATTTATCTGTGTAAATGTGTGTCGATATTTGTTACATACCTACATTCCCATATATTTTATATACTATTGTTGCTGATATACTTGTATCATGAATGTAGTTTGATGTATTCTTTTTGAATAAACTTATTATTATTATTATTATTATTATTATTAATTCAAACGAGATGCTGTTCCAAAAGGTGGGGTAGCTATTTACCAAAATAATAATAATAATGTAACTAATATTATGACTCCGAATATTGAAATAAATATTGCACACGTCAGCGATGTTAATGTTAGGCGCTCATTTGTTGGAGATATTTGTGCGTGCTTATGCAAACTTAGAAATGGCCTACACATAGTCATGGTGGCAATTTACATTTCTCCGAATCAAAAATTGGACGAGGTAGAGCATTTTATTCATCGCACTTTACTGGAGTAGGTACACTGAAGAAGGGTCGAAAATACTTGGTACAAATGGTAATAAATTTCCACTTATCTTGGCTGGCGATTTCAACAACAACGTCGCTGATAAAAAATCAGAGCGGTTGATAACTTTTCTTTCGGAAAAATTGAATTTGAAAATAAATAATGATCCACAAGAATCCACAATAAAATATGGGATCACCATTGACGCGGTATTTTCCAGATATTTAGAGGATATCAAGTCTCAAGCTTATGTTTCTTATTTCAGTTACCATAAACCTATAGTTTCAATGATGAAAATTCCTGAATAACCTACATGTATTGTAAGATAATAAAAATATTTTAAACGATATTAACTTCTCATTTATTCAATAAAAGAAAAAAATGTGTTTTCTTATCGGTCACCACGCTCAAAAAGTGTAACTTGAATTATTATAAAAGAAAAAAAACTTGAATTAATATCAAAGAAAAAAAATAGTGCATAAATTAAAAATAAATAAATAATTATAAAACTGCACAAGTTGAGAAAAAATTATATGCAATAGCTTTAGCCCGGCAGTCCCCGAGTGCCGCACGTCTTTTTTAATTCATTACCTGTGGATGTTAAGGCTAAAACTAAAACTAATCAATTCAAAAAATCATTAGAATTTTTTGTGCAAAACTCACCAAGAAAGTGGATAACAGACTTAATTGACCTTAAAAATAGTTAAATATGCTATGTACAATCCATAATTATGTTGAATATTATTACATTTTATTCGTTTATACTTTAATAGGTACTTATTTATGATGATAATTACTTTTAGTTTTTGGTGGAACCTAGGACTATTAATTAACTGTAATTCTTTTTATTTTGGAAATTATCAACCTTAAATTACTATTTTTTGGAATATATTCATATTTGAGAAAAGAAAATGTGAAAGGTATTTTTTTTGTAAAAGCTTCTTATAAGGGAATTAAATGATCAAATGTCCACGTACAAGCGCATGCTTTTGTGGGAACATTGGTTTGCTTCCTTCACGAAGATGTTTTTCTAATTTACAATGTATTTATGTATTTGTTCAGGAAATAAACTTATTTATTATTATATTATTATT
The DNA here is from genome assembly GCA_958510875.1 of Endomychus coccineus. Lineage (NCBI taxonomy): Eukaryota > Metazoa > Arthropoda > Insecta > Coleoptera > Endomychidae > Endomychus > Endomychus coccineus. Next base: position 95,151,074 of record OY294068.1, read on the forward strand.
ATATATTATCATTATGAACCACATGACCCAATATGGCGGTTGAGGGAACACAAACTTTTAATCGCCATAAGAATATCATTGTCAGTGTGGTCGTTGGGATAGTGAAAGTGTATTTTTGGATATTTTCGAAGCTTTAGTGTTGTTAATCAATAATATTCAGATGGAGAGTGATTACCTGAAGACCCTATTGTTGAAAAGCAGAGGCGTTGGTGAACGGTATGCGTGAAAATACACCCCTATCTTGTGTTTACATTTTTATCACTGTTTGTTTCAGGTATAAAATGAAGTTGAGATTGATCAACAAAAATGTTATGCAATACCAGGGCAACTTTGTGGGGTACATCTCATGGAAATAATGCAGTGAAAGAATATAAGACGAATAGGTAGGAAGAGAATCATGAATGTTTCCAAGTGAATGAAGTGTGACTGATCATTAACAAGAAGTGGCCCCAATTGGGTGCATCTCCCGACCGTATGATGTATTGTGAAGTTAAATGTCCCTATTTACTATATACAAATAAGGTACAGGACATGAGTGAATATTTAAATATGAAAAGTTCATGTTTGGTCAAACAAGAGGGGCTAATAACACTGAATAAAAATCACAGTTACTATTACGAAGTTCAAATGTCTCACAGTTGGGATATTGTGATTGTCATATAGTCCCCAAATATATTTTTCAAAGAACGAATATTACCAGATCTGGAATTGTGGGAAAGGGGCTATGAATCTGCCCTGAAATTTCATTCAGAAGTTATAATGCCCGAACTTCTAGGGAAATACTTCGCAGCTAAAGGTTCTGCAAAAATTTTCCATTATTGCATTTGCAATGCTGTTGATGATGGACGACCAATGATAAAAAGTGATGGAGACGAGTGTGAGACAGGATGGTTCCATTTGGAATGTGTTCGATTGGTACACTTTCCTGATTGTGCTTGGTATTGCAGCGAATGTGACAGTTAAGATTATTAGTTTTATGTTCTGTTGAGAGTCATCAACTAATCTCACATTGTATTGGACAACTGACCTGTTGCTCAGATCCTTATTAAAAAATAATATTGTGTCTTTAAATTAATCTATATATACTGTTTGTCTTTGATAAGAATACTATTTATATTTTATTTGAAAACTGATTTCATGACTTAATCCCTTATTATGCATATTTAGTTGTTTGTGTCAATATATAAATGGTTGTTCATTGTTTGTTTTTTGTGCTTATTAATTTCAAGACTTTCTAGAAGATTCAGCACACCCATCATAAAACTTGATTGACTCTTTCCATATTTGGCTGAAATATCGATAAAGGAAAGGTTCAAATTGAAAAAGACATATTTCAAAATATTTCTATCTATTGAATCGCCAGAATCCTGACAAAATTGAGATTTTTTTCCTTTGAAAGTAAAGACAGGTCGTGACAGGGTATTGCCAAAGCTTACTTAGTTGGTTTGATTTTTCTCCAACCTCGCTTTTCTTTCGACTGCATCAACATTCTTCCGAACATTATGAAGAATGTCTCATGTTCTGTGAGGAGAACCAGTCAGGATTGGTTTCGTCTTCTAAAGGAGCAGGTTTTCCTGAAAATAATTGCACACAAATGAATAAATTTACACTACACGCAATATATTTTCCAGTGGACACTCGGGTTTACAACTACTCACCTGTTATAAAATGTCTGCTGCACTCTCTGATATTTGATTTTCGAATCCGTGAGATCCTCTCGATTGATTGCAGCTAACCATAAATCCCGTATCTTCCTCGATAAGTCATTTTTACTGGTCAAAAACTTGTCACTTACAACTGTAGGAACCGAGTAAAACCCGACTTCATCCCTGTCGTGGCGACGCCCACAGCCAACCACAATGCAAGTAAAGGGCATTTTCCTTCAGACGAAGCACTAATAATGATCCAAAATTTAGAATACTACTCAAATTCGCACAGAATTAATTAACAAAACTAGGCACTTTTATCACAATTTTCGCTTATGACAAAACACAATGTGTGCCCTCAGCCGCCATATTGCTTTCATTTTGACAGATCGCTGGATTGCCTAATATGACCCACTCCGAATTAATATTCTATGATTTTCAAAGCTGTATTCGAACGATTCTCGCATGCACAATTGCTTGTATATCTCCAGTCTCCACAGAAAATGCATAGAACATAGAAAGAGCACAAACATTGTTTGATATACATTCCTTTGATGTACAAATGTACCAACATCGTTCAGAACGCTAGCAAACGTTTGCGAATGCGCGTGATCCACCTTCACGTCTCCACCAACAATAAGTGGTAAATGAATCTGTTTTCAACTGTTCCCCAACGTTTTCATTTAGCGCGCTTGGTTGATACGCACGCGTGCTGTATCGTAGCTACGCCGGCGTACTCGTTGACGTTGTTTCTCTTTGAGTATCCGCCGATGCCGCCGGCCGGTAGACCCACAATCGCGACTCGGAATGTTAGGCAAACGTATTAGTTCACCAGCAATTGAATGAAATTTCACAACAGACAATATTACTGAATCTATTATAGTCCATTTCTACAGAACACTAGTTTGTCGTACTCATTATATCAAGCACACGAAATCGTATATCAGAATATTAAAGCATATAACTTTCATCCAGCTACCTTCTCAGACTCCGCTAATGGAGGATAATATATTGGAAATGATTTAGAAACCCATAATGGAAGACGTTTTATTATACTCTTTGTTACATTGAAGTTTATCCAAACAGTTCCATAGTTTATTAAACAAATCATGTAGGTATATGATTGTGGGAACTAATAATGATTCTTGAACCAGGTATGAATTATACAATTTATCTCACTAAGTTGAAACCAAATTGGAGAACTTTTTTATTACCTATTAATTTTAGGAAAAAAAGTTATTCTTCATAAAAAGTTCAGCATGTTCTAAAATCTAAAATACTTTCATCAGATATTACATTTTTTCAGTAGTCAAATATATCATTTTTACTCAAGACTAAAGTACCTTTATATTTGTCCATATCGAAAATTGTTATGGAGAAAAGTTGATCAGAATTAAAAGCTGCGTTCAAATATGCAATTATATCTATTTACATTTAAAATTTGGGTTTTGTTATTTGTTACTAATCTTTTTATTTTGAATGAACATTTATCTCGTGTGACTATGAAACACATGATATCTAATACTAGAAATAAATAGAAATTTATTTTCCACTCATTCTACTAATCCCTCGACATATCCACCCTCTCTTGTGAGGGTAGTTCGTCCATGAAGTCATGGATGTGAATTCTTAAATAACGTTCGGCATTCATAGATTATTCCTATAAATGCCACACCACACGTTCGTCTTAAATGAATATTGGTCATGAGATTTTATTGTAAAATTTGGATTATTTTGAGACCACCAGGGACAATGTTATGACGAGACAGTTTTATTTCATGAAAATGTTTCATCATCGGAAAAAAATATATGTCTTGTGAAGAAAGTGATATCTTCTAACTCTCCTTGGATGAGACAGCAAAAATCGAAGCGCCTATCATGATCTCTTTCTTCCAATGTGAATGATTTTTGATTTGAATAGTTTATATTTATTTAGTTTTAAGATTCTTGCCACTGTATCTTTACTTACATTTTGTTCCATCAACGATTCCCTCTTGCTTAATGAGATAGTTGTATTCTCTACCACGGATAGCATTACTTCGAACTGCGCATTCTCATCGGCAACCAGTTTTTGGCGTTTTCCATTGAAATTATTTTTAATACTTCCAGTATTCTTAAATTCATTTACTATTTCTGTAACAGTTGAATGAGTAATATTTTTATTGCTTATTATTGAAAATGATAGCTGCTTCTCTATGTGTTTTATAATTTCCTCCCACAATCAAAACAATTTCTATTTTCTCTTCACAGGGTAATAATCCTACCATTTTTATGTGTCATAAATTCTAACGCGTTTTGAAACTCACTGTCAAACATTTCTTGCCATCAACAAAACATTTGTATGTCAGTGCATCCTAGATTACATGTAACTACAGTTAAATTTGCATTGATATTGTAGACAAAAAAAGGGAAAACATTTTGTTCGATGTAAATGAATTTAATTGCATATTTGTACTTTTTTCCTAAAATTAATAATAAAAAAGTTTTTCATATGGTTCCAACTTAGTGAGACACATTGTATATAAAATTCTCGGGAAATAGGTCACACTAGGACATATGCTCATTATTTTCGCCTTAAAGTAAGTCCATCATGAGACCGAAACGTACGTAAAGATGAAAATAATAAACAACTGTGTTAGTGTGACCTATTTGTCTAGAATTTTATATACCATATGTCTCACTAAGTTGGAACCATTGGGTACGAATAGTATAATTGAAATTTGATAATGAGGTAGAGTTAATATTGTGACAAGGAAATTCTGATGTGTAGGTGTACCAGGAGAGCACAAGAGGATCTTGGAAAATTGTACGTTATCAAAACATCAAATAGAATGCTGTGTTACACGTCCAGTTGATCATTTAACACTTCATTCTCATTATTTTTAGCATATATTCCTATCGATTCTAGTGTGTTTAATTTAAAGCCTCTACTCTAGTTATGTAAAATTCAAACTTCATCTAAATTTGTAAAAATGTGTCCTGTTCCTAAAGTATGGTTAGAGAAAGATGAATCGATGTTATTAACTCTTAAAGATAGAAAATATTCCTTAGATCTAATTTCTATATTACGACTGGGTCCACCGATGTAAAAGGTATCACACTCTGAACCGGTTAATTTATTTACTCCAGGTTTATTAAACGTGTTTTGATGATTGAGTAAGTTAATTTCTGTTTTTTTTTATGTCAATTGATATGGTTATAATTTGAGGTTGAAAACCATAACCTTGATTATATTCAATTCTTCATTGAGGTTTTCAGGAGACATCAATCTAGAGAAAGAAGCATAAATTGACTTACTCAAATATCTATCCTTTTATGAAAAATACTGATTCTCCATCAAAACAAGTTCACCTCACATATTTTGGTATCGTAAGTGAAAGAATTGCAGACATTTTAACATTTTATCGAAACATAATCTAAAAGTTAGCATCTAACCTCAAAATAAGTTGTCCAATTTTTTGTTTAATGATGAAGATAGAACAAATAAGTTTAATAAACCTGAAGTATACAAATTAACTCGTTCAGTGTGTGATAACTTTTACATCGGTAGATCTAGTCGTAACATAGAAATTAGATATAATAAACATTTTCGATCTTTTGAACTTAATAAAACGGATTCATCTTTCTCTAAGCATATTTTAGAAACAAGGCACACTTTTTCAAATTTAGATAAAATTAAAATTCTACCTAACCAGAGTAGAAGTTTTAAATTGAACACACCAGAATCAATAGAAATTTCCAAAAAAGTTAAAAATAATGACAATAAAATTTTGAACGATCAACTAGATGTCTACTACTAAATTCTGTTTGATGTCTTGATAACGTGAAATTTCACATAATCCTTTTGTGGTTTCCTAGTATACCTCCGCATTGAAATTTCCTCATCACAATATTAGCTGTACCTCATTGTCCAACTTCAATTATACTATTCTACATTGTAGCAATGTATTTCCCCAACCGGAACCTCACTTGTTACCTGTGTCTTATAATGTATCATAAATAGCCAATATTTTCCATATTTTCATACATTAGTATCGTTTGATGATGACACGCTAGTGTCGGAACTATGGTCACAATTTGTATCTATAATATATGTAATAAGAAACAAAGTAGAATGGTTTTATTTTATGTTATCAATTTGCTAGATTATCACAAAATAATGGCTTCCACCATTGAAATATTCATTATATGATTATTTAGAAAATATTGTTATTTCTTTAGTTTATATAAGGAAGAAGTTGAGATAGTATAAGTGCGGAGAACCGGTATATCTTTCATGCCACCATTGCATAAAAGGAATATCACCTCTTGGCATTCATACTGTCTCAACTGACGTCGTAGGAACCTCATGATATACGATTTACAACATTGCCAAATCAATAGACGCAGAATTCACTGTTATATAAAAGATGAATATACGAACCGTATATTATTCAGCGCCTCTAGTTCTATTTGTGCCTTACTAATAATATTCATTTCTTTCAAATCTATATCGATGTTGCGTTTCAGTTTGACATAGATATATGTCGATAGTAATTTAATGACTATAGTGAGAGTAACAAATCAAAGAGTGTGGGTTGTTCATTATATAGTTCAACAGAAAATGATAACCACGTTGTTGTCATGATGATAGGGAACTAGTTATAATGGAATGCACTACTGCGTCCAGTATACGGATGCAATATTACGTTGGACGCAGCATTAGATGTAAATTGCTAATATAGAGACGCAGCATTGATAGTATAGTATAGCAGTATGCAACTTTTTCGACGTTTTTTTTATTTGAGACAAAATAAAAAAATTATACAAAATTTGAAATTTTCAGTGCTTTAACATCTTTATTGCGGCTTGTTATTTTCCTATACAAACATAATTTAGTAGGTATCTTCTAGATCACACCTCCTTATCACTGCGAATTATCACACAAATGTTTCTAATACGAAAACTTACAAATTTGCCTAGGTCTTCATACTCTTTCAAAGCACTTCGACCAAAACTCATAATTCCGGTGAACTAGTAGAATGAAGCAGACATTGAGAGAAGAACTGCATGCGATGCTGGAGGGTGGACAAAATTACGTCAGAAGAGAATAGAAACAAATTTGCATATTCATTTTGACAATCAGATCGTTCTCCTCCAAACACTTCAGATCAGAATTGGAAACAGTTTCAGAAATACCTGCACGAAACCGTACTATCTTTTCACCATAATAAATTCACCACCAGGGGTATGGCAAAACGATGTGACATCAAATAAAACCCAAAAAAAAATTGAATAGACCACCAAAACAATTGAACTCTCGACCCACCATTTAACGAGTATTTCTTTAGAAATAGATAGCGTGAAATTTGATCAATATCAATCATACGCATGTCTCAGGAATTAATGGGAATTCGGAAAACTTACATTTCTATTCGCCTAGATGTGGAAGAGTAGCGAAATGGAGGAGAACGGAAAAACATGGTAGACTGAATTTGGAAACAGAGTTCAAATAATTCCAGAAAAATGTTCAGATTTTTAATTGCAAATTTTAATGAGAACTAGAACTTAGAGAACTTACATTACAATAAGTCCAGTTACGTGGTGGCGTGAATTTTTGCGAACAGTTGTAGATCGAGGCTACTGTTTCTTCTTGAGTTTGTCCCTGATCGATACATTAATTGAGGATTTTATCAATTACGTCTTTGTCATAAGATAATATGGAAAGGTGATGTTCTATATTCTCGTGCTCAATATCACCGTCTTTATTTATTTGACCCATCTTAATCGCGAAGCAAACTTTATATTCTGAATATTCTGGGTCGAAGACACAGGGCGATCCTCTTAATAATCCTTCCATCTCTTTTTCATCGACATTATTATCTATCAAACATTGTTTTATTACATTATTCTTACTACCCTCGAATTCTTCCCTCTGGAAATGTATAGTGTTTGTACGAACAAGTTAATGACTATTCTGTTTCAGATAAAAGAAAATGATCTTGATTTACAAAGTCGTTATCTGTGTTTAATGTATTTTATTTAATTTAGAGTGAACGAAACACAAATTTGCATTATAACAAAATATATTCTGAAAATTGTTCCACCTACCAATGAAATCCAATGAAATCTATTGATAGCATAGAACTGTGATGTCATTTATTGAATCACATGTTACCAACTGACAGTTGTCAGAAAATACTCCTACGTGACGACTTTTGGTACTATGGGCCAGTCGACGCTTAGCGGACTCACTGCTCACATAGGAAACAACCTCGAGTTTCCAGACCTGTGTATACGACCGTGCATGTTACTTATCAGTATTCAATCAGCAGTAGGATGTTAAATCGCAATAGCGCAGTCTATTTGCCAATTTTAATATTGCGTTCCCAGTTTAGTACCCCAAGAGTGAAAAATTTATATTTTGAAGCTGTGTTCGACATTATTGATTGACCATTATTGCTCATCAATAGATTCGTTTGGAAATCATTGATAAGAGAAATTGAAAAAAAGATATTTGGGTACAAGATCACGAGCAACTTATTTATGAAGCCATTTTGTTGCTAGAAATTTTTGCCAGAAAATTTTGCATTGCACGTGTACCTAATTGCTAACAGTAGAGGCATTAAACATTGAAGAAGCTTGTTTACAAGCCTTCATCAGTATCTTGCTCTTAGTTGATACAGTATGGAGTGAAATAATCTCGGTGGTTATCAAAATTGAATTCCGTAACGTCGAAACGTGCTTGGCTGAAAATACGGGATATACCTAAGGACTTCATTCTAAAAGGTGAAAGTCCCATATTCAAAATTCCTTCACTTGGGTAGGCATAATGCACATCCATGTAAATCTGAATATTATAAATTGAGAGTGTGTTGGTGTATTGGATATAGAGATAGTGAAGTATGGACCAGAGGATGAAGATAACGATACGGTCATGCCAGTGTTGCATTGTTTGCGAGTTTTTATGTTTGAAACTATTCCACTTGGATCTACAGTGACCATAAAAAGCAGTGGCGACAACAGTAAGTTGTCCAATTTCTGATTGATTCCGCCCTGTTTCAGCAGATAATGAAACTCATTTGTCTTTCTACATAGACCATACAGTTGTTCTGTACTGAAAAATCTTGTTCCTCATGGGTATGGGTTTTGACAGTTTTCATACTTTGACAAAATTTGGATGAATACTTTTCGGTGAAACAAAGATCTCAAACTCAATGATCCTCCACTAATTAATTGGAAGTTTATCACCCTACATAACATTTCTCGAAGAGCATAAATACAATCATATACACATGCACAATATAATCTGTGCCCATGAATAACACAGAACATCTGTAAAATGAACAGAGTCAAAGCAGAATATGACATACTTTGTAACACCAATAATGTACAAAATTTTTCAGGTTGTATTGTCTATTTAGAAAACAAATGAGGTGCATTATTTTGAGAATTATGGCAGTTTGGAGTTGTTGTCACTGTACCTAAGTTAATTTTTCTCAATTATAGAAAGATATGTCCCACTAAACTCTCAGCCTTGCTCGGTCTAGATCCACGTTCTTGCCTAAATTTAAAAATTCATACCAAAAAAGGCGGATTAAGAAATATAAAATGAGATCTCACTGGAAATCGAACTCAATTCAGACACCTTGTTACCAACGCCAATCATCATCGCAACAACAAATAACTCTACAACTTCAGCAACTGAGTCTGAAACGAGATGGTATATCTTGGGTCATTTCAAGGTCAGTAGCACATGTACATTGGCGCAACAGGATGCGACCTACTTCTCTGTAAGGTAACCATTTTCGGTTGCGCGAAACTGATGACACTGAATGAACAGAGATCATGTAATGATTGCATTGGTAACCTGATTCTCTAAACTCGAAGGAGTAATAAATATAACTGATTATTTGTTTTTTGGGAATCAGATCTTCATTACGTTTTTGAATCATTGAAATAGGTATATCAGGAAGTGGTGCAATACTATGAGTTTACGGGTTCAATTAGCAATGCTTAATGTTGTGAAACCTAATTCTCCCTGTTTCAGTCAACCATATATTTTTCAGTTTCTCCTGCCTCATGGAAGCTTGTTTACAAGCCTTCATCAGTATCTTGCTCTTAGTTGATAGAGTATGGAGCGAAATAATCTCGGTGGTTATCAAAAGTGGATTCCGTAACGTCGAAACGTGCTTGTCTGGAAATACGGAATATACCTAAAGAGTTTCCTAGGAACAATATACAAAAAAATACATTTTGTGGAGACTGCATGAGGAAATTATCAACAATTTCTGTCAGAAGATGATTGTGTTATTGTTCCAAGCTACAAGCGACTTTTGAATATTCATTCTTGAAAAAACAAGTGAAGGCAAGTACTTTTGAAATATAGTGGAGCAACTGTTATTATTATTTCAATGATGCTGTACTATCGATTCCTTCGGAGCTCGTTTACGCAGAAGAATGTTGATAGTGAGGAGTTTCTATCATCTATCGCATGATAAACATTGTGTGTTAAAATTATATTTCAATATGATCGGTATAATATATACGAATTCTTGTGATTACATCTCCTGTGCCGCACTATAAGTACTTCCGATCAGACAGTTACTTGTCTCACAATTTAGAAAACTGTACTATTCTATCAAGCTCACTTTCGCTTATCATTTTTTGACCTTCATAAACCCGTGGTCAAAAACTTACATTAAATACCGAGTAGGGTGCACATGTACCCCAACATTTTTTGGGCTTATTATTATTCTTTTGATGTTATAATTGAGGAATATTCAAAATAAAACACATTCTGCTAATAAAAAATTTACTTTTACATAAAAAAGTTGTAAGCATTGATAATGAGTATACACATTTTGAAAAAATAATATGAAATTATTAGATTTAATAAAAACAAAAATAATTATGAAGAAAGAACAATAATTTTAGTGACATTTTAAATGATGATTTAATTATCACACTTGTTACAAACTGTTATATTTTTTGAATGTTCTGCACACACGAACTGATTACACCAAATACAAAACTTTCGAGATTTCCTGTTTTTACGTCTGCCGCATAAGAAGCATCGCTGCTGTCTGCCAATAACGGGAACAGTTTGTTCGTTCCTTACGTTCAATTCTCGCAAAATTGTTAACATGGATTGTTTTACATTGGAATGTGACGACTTGTCATTTTGGTATCTAGGGATTATATTTTTCCTAATTGATTCTTGGCTCAACTCCAACAAAAAGATTCTTCTCCTATCCAAACGATTTATTTTCCAATCTGAATTTTTCAACATCCAAAGTTTATAGGCGTTAATTTGACCAATGTTCAGCAGATGAAAGAATATTGCCATCGGCCACCGATTACTTTTTCTTTGTGTCGTTAATTCCTTTGCCAATTTGACTGTTGTGTCCACTGCAATCTTTGTTTTATTGTATTGCAAGATAATGTCTGGTTTGTAATTAGTTTCCTCTCCACTTATTTTGTCATCGTTATGTTCTGTCGATGAAAGAATAACTGCCGTATTTTTTTTGGTACGTAGAAAATCTAAATACCATTAGAATAATCTTCTTATTCGTAGACGTTATCTTGACATTCTACCAAGCCAATTCTTGAAGTAATTGAGAACATAATAGTTCGTTTCACGTTTAACCCTCGATATCACAATTTGATAGGATTCTAGTAACTCGTTGTTATTGATAGCATAGACCAATTGTTTCGTTTGATGATACCTAATATCTTCACTCATTTCAGAGATGATATAATGAGGTATTCATGAAGAAACTTCGTTGCATAGACTTTTCTAATCATATTCACCTCAAAATATTATCGTAAAGTTTATCTGGATCGATTAGTGACGCCACAAACCTATAGTTCTAGATATTTGTTTCGCTCTTGTTATAGAGCTCTCCTGTAGAACAAGCAAGTTTTCAATGTTACTGAACGATCTTTGTTGGAGGTAGACATAACCGGCCAACAGTAAGACAAAAACACGAAAACCGTACAAATGTGAGAAGTTAGATATGAATATACTTATTTATCTCATTTTGGGCCTTGCCAGATATCAATGATACGGTCTCTCTAGGTAAGATTGATCATTCGTTGCCACAAAGTTATATTTCTAGACAGCTGTTTCTCTCTTCTCATAGAGCTCTTCAGAGTTGAGTTGGAGAGATCTATGAGTCAATATCGCGAATTGTTTGATTTTTTCGTGGAATATTTAATTACAGATGGCGTGATATGTTTTAGATCCTTTAACCATATTGTTGATCGGTTACTAGGTCAAACAGAGATCGTTAAGTAACTTTGCAAACTCGTTTGTTCTACTGAAGAACTCCATGAGAAGACAGGAATGGCTGTGTAGAACTGTAGGTTTGTGGCGTCACTGATCGATCTCCTATACTATATATACCGTATCGTTGTTGAAAATTGATGAGTTTCAAGATTTTCCCTGTGTTATTTTAGGTCTGTGGTCTGTAGATGTAAACTGACAATCAACATGATTGCTATGGTCCTAAGACAAACTGTTTTCATGATTTCTTTTATCTCAATACTGTATCAACTGGCTAGACATAATTCGTAGGTATAAGGACGTAGCGGTTTCCATTTGAACAAGTGATTAGATTGATTATCGAAATTATAACAAGGAATTCCATTATCACGAAACATCAGTCTCTCATTGGTTGAAGACATCATCTCAATTTGACTAGAACCTTATTGGCACTAATTCCGATTCTTGTTGACTGGTTGAGCCCTGATTTGCGGGACGATCAGTTACATTTTAACATCTTTGATTGCTCCTTACTTCGATAAATTCACGAGTCACTTAATATTTGTAAGTAATCTATCCAAGTTTGCTATTATTGTCTGACTTGAAAGGTTCAGTGTGGCTTAGTGAATTTTGAATTCATGGTTAATTCTTCTTAACCTTTATGTTCAATGTTAGTTGCATGGGTCTGTTGTATTCAATATACCTATATTCAGCAGTGCAGCTACATGGCTGAAACTTTTATTCCTTTTCAAACAATCAATTACCTATCCAAATAATATATTATCAACAAATCCGTTAGAAAAAAGTTTGATGCTAGACCAAAATAAAAGTATGCACCTCAAGTGCACTCTTGAGATACCCGAATACGTACATTCATTTCATGTGGGAGAGTAGCCATTTCATGTCTATGGAAAATTTTTTCGCCTAAAATAATGGTTTACAATGCGTTGTTGGAATTTTACTATGGCTTCGAAATGTTCGCTACAAATTGGCCGTTAGGGAATTTTGCAAGATTTTCTAGATGATTCAGCATATCCTCAATACCTCATCTTGTGAAACATTGCTCTAGATATTTACGGCTTCTATATCGCTATCCATGGCAGGCATTGATTTTGAAAACTTACAGAAATGTGCGTCTACTACGTGTAGACTATGCTGTAATCGGGTTGTTCTTCGAATAAATAACGTCTATCATGATGAGAGCGTTCGCAAGTGGCAAACCAAGATGCAACTTTCTGTTGTATCATGAGTCAACATTTTGTCCATATTGTCAACACCAGTTTGGTCGCGGTTTTCAAAGCATTATCATTTGTGGGTTGTACTTCGGTTCAGTATCCTTATCGTTGCTGTGCATTATTGAAAACAATGTGACAATCCGATTTGGCTCAAGAACGTATGAAGAAATGCTAACCTGACATCTTCACTGATGATAACTTCTCCTTTACATCACTTTTCTTCATTTGAGTTAGGACCATCTTGGTGTTTCTATCCAAATTTCTCAATTGATGGCACAAGTGTCTCATCATAGGCTATCCTTCATCTTTTTCTGCACCACCCGATATTTTCCTGTATATATCTGGCCTGTGTAGTGGAGTAAATCTGGCGAGAAAAAAGGCAAGGTTGGCGAAAATTTTACGATGCTTAGCGATCCGGTGGAAAGTGTTTGTTATGGTACCAATAACAACCTCGTGAAATTTCTATTTCCCAAAGTGGGTGCAACCCTCTTTTTTTGGCCAAAAAGGGGTTTTTGACATTTTCAAGAGTAGTTTAGCAAAAAAAAAATGATATCTCTGGTTGTATTGAAAATTATCATTTTTCAACCGATTTGGCTGAAAACTAACTAACTAAAAAATTGACTTAAAGTTGAATTCCCGCAAAAATTTTCATGATTTTCACTTGAAATTCAGAAGGTAGTTTTGAGACCTTAACACCTATCTTCAGTCCGAATTTCAGCTAAATCGGTTGAAAAATGACTGAGTTAGCCGTTACGGGAAATTCCGTAATATATATATAATAATCTTCAATATTATGGAATAAAATGACAATCAATGTTCTCCTAAGAGAATTATATTTCAAATTAATTTCAATTTACATTCATAGTAAAACAATGTTACACTCACCTAAAAGAAAATCGATTCAAATGTCATTTATTAAGAACTTGTGAGTGATTAATATTAAATAAGAAATTACCAATTAAAATCCCGATTGTTTCCATAGCTACACTATCATTATACAATGTCATAGAACTAAACCAGAGACAATGACTAAACATTGTTACATCTCCCCCCCAGCGAGAGAAATTGACATTTGAATCGATTTATAATAATCTTCAATATTATGGAATAAAATGACAATCAATGTTCTCCTAAAAGAATTATATTTCAAATTAATTTCAATTTACATTCATAGTAAAACAATGTTACACTCACCTAAAAGAAAATCGATTCAAATGTCATTTATTAAGAACTTGTGAGTGATTAATATTAAATAAGAAATTACCAATTAAAATCCCGATTGTTTCCATAGCTACACTATCATTATACAATGTCATAGAACTAAACCAGAGACAATGACTAAACATTGTTACATATATTTGATCCGCGTTGTGTGGTTTCGGTCCTCCAAAGGACCAATTTCACGACGTTTCGGCAAAGTCGCATTTGCCATCTTCAGGTGATTCAACCGTAGAGTCTGGAAGATCTAGGCGAACTGACGCTTACTTGGGGGGACAGGTATTTATATCCCCCGTTATGCTTGATCTTTGGACTTTCGAACTATTTTACGCTTGGTTGATTTCTACATGTTTGGCTCCGAGTGACACGTTTGGATGACGTCATTGCGATGCTGGAATCAGCCGGAAAGTTTCCGTGACCTGTTGCACGTGCACTGAATACCACCGAACTTCAGTTCGCCTAGATTTTCCATACTCTACGGTCGAATCACCTGAAGATGGCAAATGCGACTTTGCCGAAACGTCGTGAAATTGGTCCTTTTGAGTACCGAAACCACACAACGCGGATCAATACCCGAAAATCCAGTTCTACATATATATATATATATATATAAACAAGTTTAAAGTTTCTTTGCCTAATTGGCCACTATCGTGTATGTAACTTAAGAGATATAGAATTAAATTTTCTGAATTATGAAGATAACTTAGATAATTTAACATAGGATTATAAAGATGAATAAACGTAAAAGATTGAACCATAGGCGGGATTCGAACCCACATTTCTGGATTTCTAGTCCAGGGTGTTCACCAATTACACCACTTCGGTCCTGTTAGATTTTCATATTTTTGTAAATATAAACCTCTGAAAGGATAGTAGATCATTGATGAACACAATGCGATTCGATGCCCTACCATAGATCAACTATTCACGCACATTCATCTGAAGTTCAGTCGTTTTTTGAAGTAAGGATTGTAGGTTAGTACTGCTATGGTTGGCAGTTACTTGACAGTTCTTATTCAAATGACAGCATCCCGGTTCTTATATATTTCAATAGAACTGACTGAGAATTGTTCTGGTTAATTATAAACAAGTTTAAAGTTTCTTTGCCTAATTGGCCACTATCGTGTATGTAACTTAAGAGATATAGAATTAAATTTTCTGAATTATGAAGATAACTTAGATAATTTAACATAGGATTATAAAGATGAATAAACGTAAAAGATTGAACCATAGGCGGGATTCGAACCCACATTTCTGGATTTCTAGTCCAGGGTGTTCACCAATTACACCACTTCGGTCCTGTTAGATTTTTATATTTTTGTAAATATAAACCTCTGAAAGGATAGTAGATCATTGATGAACACAATGCGATTCGATGCCCTACCATAGATCAACTATTCACGCACATTCATCTGAAGTTCAGTCGTTTTTTGAAGTAAGGATTGTAGGTTAGTACTGCTATGGTTGGCAGTTACTTGACAGTTCTTATTCAAATGACAGCATCCCGGTTCTTATATATTTCAATAGAACTGACTGAGAATTGTTCTGGTTAATTATAAACAAGTTTAAAGTTTCTTTGCCTAATTGGCCACTATCGTGTATGTAACTTAAGAGATATAGAATTAAATTTTCTGAATTATGAAGATAACTTAGATAATTTAACATAGGATTATAAAGATGAATAAACGTAAAAGATTGAACCATAGGCGGGATTCGAACCCACATTTCTGGATTTCTAGTCCAGGGTGTTCACCAATTACACCACTTCGGTCCTGTTAGATTTTTATATTTTTGTAAATATAAACCTCTGAAAGGATAGTAGATCATTGATGAACACAATGCGATTCGATGCCCTACCATAGATCAACTATTCACGCACATTCATCTGAAGTTCAGTCGTTTTTTGAAGTAAGGATTGTAGGTTAGTACTGCTATGGTTGGCAGTTACTTGACAGTTCTTATTCAAATGACAGCATCCCGGTTCTTATATATTTCAATAGAACTGACTGAGAATTGTTCTGGTTAATTATAAACAAGTTTAAAGTTTCTTTGCCTAATTGGCCACTATCGTGTATGTAACTTAAGAGATATAGAATTAAATTTTCTGAATTATGAAGATAACTTAGATAATTTAACATAGGATTATAAAGATGAATAAACGTAAAAGATTGAACCATAGGCGGGATTCGAACCCACATTTCTGGATTTCTAGTCCAGGGTGTTCACCAATTACACCACTTCGGTCCTGTTAGATTTTTATATTTTTGTAAATATAAACCTCTGAAAGGATAGTAGATCATTGATGAACACAATGCGATTCGATGCCCTACCATAGATCAACTATTCACGCACATTCATCTGAAGTTCAGTCGTTTTTTGAAGTAAGGATTGTAGGTTAGTACTGCTATGGTTGGCAGTTACTTGACAGTTCTTATTCAAATGACAGCATCCCGGTTCTTATATATTTCAATAGAACTGACTGAGAATTGTTCTGGTTAATTATAAACAAGTTTAAAGTTTCTTTGCCTAATTGGCCACTATCGTGTATGTAACTTAAGAGATATAGAATTAAATTTTCTGAATTATGAAGATAACTTAGATAATTTAACATAGGATTATAAAGATGAATAAACGTAGAAGATTGAACCATAGGCGGGATTCGAACCCACATTTCTGGATTTCTAGTCCAGGGTGTTCACCAATTACACCACTTCGGTCCTGTTAGATTTTTATATTTTTGTAAATATAAACCTCTGAAAGGATAGTAGATCATTGATGAACACAATGCGATTCGATGCCCTACCATAGATCAACTATTCACGCACATTCATCTGAAGTTCAGTCGTTTTTTGAAGTAAGGATTGTAGGTTAGTACTGCTATGGTTGGCAGTTACTTGACAGTTCTTATTCAAATGACAGCATCCCGGTTCTTATATATTTCAATAGAACTGACTGAGAATTGTGCTGGTTAATTATAAACAAGTTTAAAGTTTCTTTGCCTAATTGGCCACTATCGTGTATGTAACTTAAGAGATATAGAATTAAATTTTCTAAATTATGAAGATAACTTAGATAATTTAACATAGGATTATAAAGATGAATAAACGTAAAAGATTGAACCATAGGCGGGATTCGAACCCACATTTCTGGATTTCTAGTCCAGGGTGTTCACCAATTATACCACTTCGGTCCTGTTAGATTTTTATATTTTTGTAAATATAAACCTCTGAAAGGATAGTAGATCATTGATGAACACAATGCGATTCGATGCCCTACCATAGATCAACTATTCACGCACATTCATCTGAAGTTCAGTCGTTTTTTGAAGTAAGGATTGTAGGTTAGTACTGCTATGGTTGGCAGTTACTTGACAGTTGAAGTGGTGTAATTGGTGAACACCCTGGACTAGAAATCCAGAAATGTGGGTTCGAATCCCGCCTATGGTTCAATCTTTTACGTTTATTCATCTTTATAATCCTATGTTAAATTATCTAAGTTATCTTCATAATTCAGAAAATTTAATTCTATATCTCTTAAGTTACATACACGATAGTGGCCAATTAGGCAAAGAAACTTTAAACTTGTTTATAATTAACCAGAACAATTCTCAGTCAGTTCTATTGAAATATATAAGAACCGGGATGCTGTCATTTGAATAAGAACTGTCAAGTAACTGCCAACCATAGCAGTACTAACATACAATCCTTACTTCAAAAAACGACTGAACTTCAGATGAATGTGCGTGAATAGTTGATCTATGGTAGGGCATCGAATCGCATTGTGTTCATCAATGATCTACTATCCTTTCAGAGGTTTATATTTACAAAAATATAAAAATCTAACAGGACCGAAGTGGTGTAATTGGTGAACACCCTGGACTAGAAATCCAGAAATGTGGGTTCGAATCCCGCCTATGGTTCAATCTTTTACGTTTATTCATCTTTATAATCCTATGTTAAATTATCTAAGTTATCTTCATAATTCAGAAAATTTAATTCTATATCTCTTAAGTTACATACACGATAGTGGCCAATTAGGCAAAGAAACTTTAAACTTGTTTATAATTAACCAGAACAATTCTCAGTCTGTTCTATTGAAATATATAAGAACCGGGATGCTGTCATTTGAATAAGAACTGTCAAGTAACTGCCAACCATAGCAGTACTAACCTACAATCCTTACTTCAAAAAACGACTGAACTTCAGATGAATGTGCGTGAATAGTTGATCTATGGTAGGGCATCGAATCGCATTGTGTTCATCAATGATCTACTATCCTTTCAGAGGTTTATATTTACAAAAATATAAAAATCTAACAGGACCGAAGTGGTGTAATTGGTGAACACCCTGGACTAGAAATCCAGAAATGTGGGTTCGAATCCCGCCTATGGTTCAATCTTTTACGTTTATTCATCTTTATAATCCTATGTTAAATTATCTAAGTTATCTTCATAATTCAGAAAATTTAATTCTATATCTCTTAAGTTACATACACGATAGTGGCCAATTAGGCAAAGAAACTTTAAACTTGTTTATAATTAACCAGAACAATTCTCAGTCAGTTCTATTGAAATATATAAGAACCGGGATGCTGTCATTTGAATAAGAACTGTCAAGTAACTGCCAACCATAGCAGTACTAACCTACAATCCTTACTTCAAAAAACGACTGAACTTCAGATGAATGTGCGTGAATAGTTGATCTATGGTAGGGCATCGAATCGCATTGTGTTCATCAATGATCTACTATCCTTTCAGAGGTTTATATTTACAAAAATATAAAAATCTAACAGGACCGAAGTGGTGTAATTGGTGAACACCCTGGACTAGAAATCCAGAAATGTGGGTTCGAATCCCGCCTATGGTTCAATCTTTTACGTTTATTCATCTTTATAATCCTATGTTAAATTATCTAAGTTATCTTCATAATTCAGAAAATTTAATTCTATATCTCTTAAGTTACATACACGATAGTGGCCAATTAGGCAAAGAAACTTTAAACTTGTTTATAATTAACCAGAACAATTCTCAGTCAGTTCTATTGAAATATATAAGAACCGGGATGCTGTCATTTGAATAAGAACTGTCAAGTAACTGCCAACCATAGCAGTACTAACCTACAATCCTTACTTCAAAAAAACGACTGAACTTCAGATGAATGTGCGTGAATAGTTGATCTATGGTAGGGCATCGAATCGCATTGTGTTCATCAATGATCTACTATCCTTTCAGAGGTTTATATTTACAAAAATATAAAAATCTAACAGGACCGAAGTGGTGTAATTGGTGAACACCCTGGACTAGAAATCCAGAAATGTGGGTTCGAATCCCGCCTATGGTTCAATCTTTTACGTTTATTCATCTTTATAATCCTATGTTAAATTATCTAAGTTATCTTCATAATTCAGAAAATTTAATTCTATATCTCTTAAGTTACATACACGATAGTGGCCAATTAGGCAAAGAAACTTTAAACTTGTTTATAATTAACCAGAACAATTCTCAGTCAGTTCTATTGAAATATATAAGAACCGGGATGCTGTCATTTGAATAAGAACTGTCAAGTAACTGCCAACCATAGCAGTACTAACCTACAATCCTTACTTCAAAAAACGACTGAACTTCAGATGAATGTGCGTGAATAGTTGATCTATGGTAGGGCATCGAATCGCATTGTGTTCATCAATGATCTACTATCCTTTCAGAGGTTTATATTTACAAAAATATAAAAATCTAACAGGACCGAAGTGGTGTAATTGGTGAACACCCTGGACTAGAAATCCAGAAATGTGGGTTCGAATCCCGCCTATGGTTCAATCTTTTACGTTTATTCATCTTTATAATCCTATGTTAAATTATCTAAGTTATCTTCATAATTCAGAAAATTTAATTCTATATCTCTTAAGTTATATATATATATATATATATATATATATATATATATATATATATATATATATATAACTTAAGAGATATAGAATTAAATTTTCTGAATTATGAAGATAACTTAGATAATTTAACATAGGATTATAAAGATGAATAAACGTAAAAGATTGAACCATAGGCGGGATTCGAACCCACATTTCTGGATTTCTAGTCCAGGGTGTTTACCAATTACACCACTTCGGTCCTATTAGATTTTTATATTTTTGTAAACATAAACCCTGGACTAGAAATCCAGAGATGTGGGTTCGAATCCCGCCTATGGTTCAATCTTTTACGTTTATTCATCTTTATAATCCTATGTTAAATTATCTAAGTTATCTTCATAATTCAGAAAATTTAATTCTATATCTCTTAAGTTACATACACGATAGTGGCCAATTAGGCAAAGAAACTTTAAACTTGTTATATATATATATATATATATATATATATATATATATATATATATATATATATATATATATATATGTGTATATATTCATTACGGGGAGGGGGCAGGTCGAATCAATCAACTTGAAATTTGGACTGGAAGTTTCTTGGACATTGACATTATAAGGGTTTTACTTTGATTTCTCAATTTCCGATACAAACAGAGATATTAATTTTTTTTGTTAAGCTACCCTTAAAAATGTCAAAAAACCTCTTTTTGACCAAAAATAAGGTGTTGCACCCACTTTGGGAAATGGGGTTGTTATTGGTACCACAACAAACATTTTCCACCGGGTCGCTAAGCATCGTAAGATTTTCGCCTACCATTTGCCAGATTTACTCCACTAATGATTCAGTAAGATTTCTATGAATCATATGCCCAAAGAATTCTGATTCCACACTTCGCTGGCTTGAGAGGAATATATTGAGTAAACTTGGTCCTGTCCAAAACATTCACATCCAGCATCAACCAACTCTCAGTCATAGAAGCTCATTGTACACCCCCGCCTCAGGTAATGTCAACACTAATATCGTAATATGAATAATCACAATATCTACTACTGACTGCTCTAGAAATTGAATATGAATTTGACTTAACATCACAGTGACGTAATTATTGGTGGCATGATGTAAACCGATTGTGACAGGGATTCCTACATAAGTGCAATGCATGGTCCCTATTGAGTAGAGTAAATCATATTTTTAAGTAGTAACCTGCTCTACATATAGTTGATCGGCTTTGCTGTTGGTTTCACGCATAATAATGTCCACCAACACTCTCGTGAGAATAGGTACCCGGGTACTTATGCGTGTATCATAAGAATAGAAAGTTTTCGTACATATAGGTTGAAGTCGACTTAAATTTAACTTCCATTGAAATTCTTTTGGACAATTCATTTTCATATTAGTTTGTAAGTTGAAATCTGGTAGGTACATAATGATTTGGAGCTAACTTATCGTGCATGTCGTTTATATCAAAGAATACAATAATGTGGAGTTATTTATATATTTGATGATTAGACATGAATAAATATCGAGATCCTCCTAGTGTATCCAATTGATTATTATTTTGCTTTGTTATAGTTGTTGTCTCCCGCCAGTGCAGAATTATGGGCTTGATCTCAATACCAAAATTGCTATGGGAGCAAACAGAATCCCGCCTGACGTTCTCAAGACCTCTCCTGGAGTACTGTTCACGTGTTTGGCGTTCAGATCACAAGAATACGCTGAAACTCTTCCTTCACTGTAGATATTTCGATGGTCGACGTTCATCAGAAATCTCGACCTTTATTCCACAATGAGAGATTGCAGGTAGGCGAGATAGACCAGCTCAAAGTAGGCACCCCTTCTTTGTCGAGCCCACTTCAACTTCTTACCAGACTGGGTGTGGTTCATCCTCAAACGTATAACCTTCAAAGTTGCAAGAAAAATTTCGAAATCCTATCCCCTCTCTCAACTCTCAACATTGCACAGTTGGTTCACAAGATGTTCTCCGAACATTGTAGGATTTCCACTTTTGTTATAATATAAAAAAAACTTGCCATAACTTAGTGAGTATCACCTTCAATATAACATAATTCTGTAGCTATGAGAAACCCGTATAAATGGTTCATTATATTTTATTTTGGCCGGGCAGTCCATTCATAGTAAAAAGGAGTCTGAAGTGAAATTGGTTCTTAATTAGTAATTAAAAATATTAAGTACCTCTTTCATAGGAAAGATCCTAAGAGAGGCAGTAAATTGTTGATTACTGGCGCAGTCTGCATTAACGATTGGAATGACTGATTAATGAAGGATGCCTGCTGCTAGTATTTAAATTCAAAAAATCCTACAATAAAGGGCGAAAAATTCACTTGTCACACCTATACGATTTACCGGAACTGTTGAATCCTACAGTTTTTTGGAGAACAACAGTTAGTACGATGTGAACTTTTATATATTTTCAAAACCCTTGTTCTTCTTCGAACAGATTGATTCATTGTTATTCATCGCAAAAAACTACTATCTGGCTCAAAGAATGACATGAGTTGCTACACTTTGGCCAGTTATAGCTAATAATCCAATAGAATCTACTGAACATGATGCTTACCCAGACCGCGAAAAAACAGTTGGCGCTCTGGGTAGACCGATCAATCTAGAATCTAAGGACACGTATCATATGAGTTCAAAGTGTAAAATATCTAGGTGAACTAGTTAGGATCATTAGACCCGAAAGGTTTCCTTAAAACCTTACAGTAGGTACAAGTTCGAATAACTCGAGATTGTAGAAAAGACAGAGATAGTGAATTAGAAATGGATACAAACAGGTGCAATATAAAATCTATCTGATAACGTATGAAAAGTAACATCTGATTCTTCACAATTCGATTTTATTATCATTGTACATAACTTAGTTCTTATTTTGGTATATAATTTTTCATGTTTAACAAATGTTTTGATATATTAATAATTTTGAGGTGAATTTTTGAATCTGATCTGACAGTATTAATAAAGGTATTTTGAGAGTCATATTCAATCATTTATTTTATTTTCTTCTCGGTACTGCACAATCAGAAAGGATAGATACATGTATTCGAAATTTGTGTGTGGAATCCGATTAGGACCGGGGTTTGACGAAGCTTTTATAATGTGTAAGCTTGCACGCTGCCGGAGCTTCTAAAGCTCAGTTTCATCTGGGACACTTGGTAGCCGGCAGATTTAGTCGAATAGATCCGGAACACGCGATTCCACCCTCGTGTTTTAGTATTACATGGTAAATTTAACTTCGTTAATCTTCTCTGGAGGGTGTTATGTGAAGGACTTTTGAGAACTGCTCAACCAGAAATAAAACCAAGCTTCATCTTGACAACCATCAATAATCAGATATTATTCAGTGGTAAGTAACGAAATAAAATATCTCGATCTGAAATAAGTGACATTTTTATTCGAAAATCTCGACACAAATGAGTGAGTGGTAATCGAGATAACTGATGAAAGGATTGTTTTATATCCTCATGCATTGCCGTATTGCATCTCCCAATTTGGAGATGAATTACAGGAGTGGCTAAGGATATGGCTCCGAGTGATATTTTCACTCTCATTTCTATCGTATCACATGAAATTCAATTTCGTCGAATATTATGTTGATTCTAGGTATAGAATAAAAATAATAATTCACATATATGTGAATTGAATAGTTTGACGAACAAGTAAAATTTTATGACAATTTCTGAACATGAAATAAAGCTTTCCATGAAATTGTCACATTGTGATTTATTCTTCAAATACTGCAATATACAAATCAAGGAAATTTTAGAATTCCTTAGGTTTTGCGAAGTGTGATTTGCTTATGTAGCTTTATCTATACATTTGATATATTTGGCATTACCTATTCTATGGTACTTCACAGCAACTGTGAGACTTATTTGAACCATCATGTTAGCGTTAGATTTTCATAAATTCAGATGAATTGAGATTGTGAACACTACATCGTTTTTAGCGGGTTAAAATATGGTGTCATGATTAATTCTCAATATTAATCATATACAAGATTCTATTACGATTAACCAATAGTTCGAAGAGTTGATCAAAAAAATTGTTTAAACACCTCTGAGAGTTGATTATATTTATATATAAGTCTATGAGTGTGGTATGTTACAATTTGACTAATAACAATATTCATCTTATGACGTATGTGAACACAAGGACATGATATTCCATTGACTGTTAGATCATTTGTTTCTATGCACATGCTATGCATGAACTGAGTCTTCTAGATTGTGCTTAAATATCCATATATCGTATACTATCCATTCCTAAATTGATGTTGTAGAGGAGAATAATTCCAATCGAAGAATAGGAGAATCATCGCACCTATTTGAAAACACTTCGATACTTAAGTGGACCAATGAATTCAGAGTCTGTTGTGGTCTAGTAGATGGTCGCCGATTTCAACGGCATTTTGATCCACTGAATGAAAATGAAGTTTGATGAATTTTGTGAAGAAGATTCGTATAGGTAGACTTCTGCCAAAGAGGAGTTTATTAATCCAATGTTGAGTTATTCGCGAACGATCAAAATTGTGTTTCCAATTTGAATTGTTTTGTATAATTTTATATTCATATTATATTTTTACCCATTAGAAGAACGCATAAGTAAGTTCTGTTTGACGGTATTCAAGTTTTTGTGATGAATAATATCATGAATGATGAGCAATTGGGATTATTTAAGACTGCGTCAGTGTTTTAAGAGAAGAACTTCAAATTGATCAAACTTTATTATATGAACAGTAAGGATTAAAACTTGTCTGTATTCAAATCAAGTGAACGGTACTCTAAACTGGCAAACTTGAGTCGGTAGAGTATCGTAATTCATCACCTATCAATCCATTCAAATTGGATGGTGAAATATGAATAACACAGATTTACTCTTCAGTAAAAGAAGATATATAATGAAATAATTCATTGTGGAATACTCAAAGATAGAGAGATTTACTAGATAATATATAATATAAACTACATTTATAGATACATTCCATATTAAGTCATTCAAGTCTGAGCTGTGCAGCTTAGTCAAGCTTTCGGTAATTTTTATTCTCATCGTCAGGAGGATTATAATGAATTATACTACATTAAAATAATCACAGTGTATGAAATTATAAGATCACTTACTAAGAAGTAACTAATTCCATAATTGCATACTCTATGATTATTCTAATGTCGTCTAATTCATTGTAGTCTCCCTGATGATGTTAATCACACCAACATACCAATAGATATTGCTGAACAAAGCAACCGAAAAAAATTTGAACAATTAGGAATTCACGCGCCGTTACTATTAAATGAATTCATACGTGCAATCAATTTAACATGAACTACTTTGAGTACAAGAATAACTTTTATTCTCAAATATTTGGATGTGCAATGGAGCAACTCATATCATTAGTAATAACCCAATTAGTGATGATCTAAGAATAAATGTTATTAAAACTCTCAATTTTGAACTACATTTCTTCAAATGCATGTCAATGATTGCCTCACAGGTATACTATAACTATCATTCAAAACTACAATTTACTATAGAAGCTGAAAACAACGAACAAATTATGTTCCTTGACCTCAAATTAATAAATAACAACAATTAAATGTCCACTTCATGGTATACAGAACCGACCTGGTCAGGCAGATATTTAAATTGAAACAATACTCTTGAACAATCATAACAAAAAATGTCGTAACAGGTGGGTATAGCTGATCGAGAAATCATTTCAAGTAATCCTGAATATCGCGATTCTGCAATATCCGAAGCAAATGCTATCCTTACAGAAAATAATAATCCACTCACATCCATGAACAAAATTGAACAAGTACTACAACGAAAACAATAATAATCTTGAATCATCAAAACACGGAAACTGATGAATATGTAACACTCCCTTCCATACGTAAATCTATCAGAAAATTTTTATATATTTCTAAGAGAGTACAATTTTACAATAGCACATGGAATGATAATAACCTAAGACACATCGTATTTACAAAATTTTCAAAAAAACTCTCTAACTTCGAGAAAACATGAATCCAATTTCGAGCAGCTCGATATAATAGAAGAAGAATATTCTTAGGAATGGTGCTCATCAGAAAAATCACTGCGTTGATGATTACACCGACATAGATAATTTTCCACAAATAAATAACACAATTCTCTAAGATAACTGAATGAGAAAGGTCCAATCAAATAGAAATTATAACAAGACCCACATGTGAGCAATTATATTTTATTACAAACCGACATTCATTTCTAACAACTGCAACAATTGGTTAATCAGCAGGGTACCGTACCCTCCGATTTAGAACAAAACCCCTCAAAATCAACTCACGTGAAATCAGTTAGCATTCGATTATGTAATGAGTATATTCAAGAATCAAATATTTCAAGATAAATTGATTTATTTCGTATGTAATCACAGAATTTATTTATTTATATATACACATAATAGTTCAGTACAATTCGCATAAAAAAAATTAAGAATTGTCCTATTTATTTAGCGTATGGCAATAGTATACATGGTATGATCTGATATCTATAAAAACAAAATTAACTAAGAACATTAACAACACACAACAATAAGTGTAAGAACATATAGAGAAAAAAAGATAAAAGCAAAAGTAAAGCATTTGTAAGTAACGAGTCCACAAACATGTTTCACAAACCAACAGGTAAGTTCATTATCCATTCAATCGCAGCCGGAGGAAGAGAATATATATCCGTAATTGGTCCCTGGTAAGCCGTAAGTGTGCAGTCTTAAATATACATTGTAAATACATCTAACTAAAATAGAAATATTTTGGTAAATTGCAGTACAACTGTGTGCAAAAAATCAATTCCTGGAGAAGGCAAAACGCGCCAAATAAGAAGTTTGTTTCATCGATATGAATCGTTAAAATTACTGAAATATATATGCAGGGTTGCGCAGATCTCGGTTTGCTCAATGGTGAGTAGCGCCACCACATATTCGAGCGTAAAGGTGACAACCTCGACAAAAGGTCGGATGTCGTGTTATCAACTAGACAAAGGGTACCTCTTTTCTTCCATGCAGCAAAAGATTGGCTTCCAACATCAGCTCCTCGTCGAATGAGGAACAGGGACAGGTCGGTGTGGCTTAGCAGGACGGTCCCGACGATGACGACCGCGACGTAAATGAACGCTCTGAGTGAACGGATTAGCCAGCCCGTAAAGAATACATGACGCGACTGCTAGCACTTTGGTGCATCATGCATAGAGAATGCTTTGGTTTTTCCGTACAGACCTAGCATAATCAAGTAATCTATCGAAGAACCGGCTATATAAGGACGAATCTCCGGTAGGCTGCCGCACTAGAACCAGATCTTGTCGAACCAGCACTACGTATGGTGCTACGCAACAGATATGGTGAAGCAAGCCTGCTCCAAAACACGTCTCGACCAGATCTAGAAAACCGAACGGCGGTTACACAAAGTCGAGACCAGAATCCAGTCGACGAGGCAGCAAGCGACTCGGATATAGTGTGTGATGAATTTCATTTCTAGCGGCAGGGCTCTCACACCAGCACTAGAGTGTATAGCCTCCGAACTACGCCGCTCTCATCAGACACTGAAACGGACAGTATCACAGACCATCCAGCAGCACTGTGCGGATAAGATTTTAGCCCTGACTGTGGTAAAGAGAAGTCTAGTCAGACAGGTTAGACGCAACAGGGAGAACTCATTGTTTCACAATAGCCCGTCCCGGCTTCTTGAATCACCACCGCTCAGAATTTCTACACCTATCACGATGGAGGAGGCCCAGCAGTTCTGGAAAAGAGTCAACGCGTTCAATTCAACTAAACGCGTCAGCCTTAGCATACTCCTAAGCGTTCCACGATGAACATCAAATACCACAAGTAGAAGTGCGTGAGGCGAGGATAAGGTCTCACAAGCTCTGATTGGTAATAAAAGCCTTGCTGCTCCCAGTTTTGACGACATTAACTCATGGTGATGAGAGGAATTTCCTCCCACATATCGCCGTCCGGCCTGAGTCTTTGAATCTTGGCTTGAAGCGAAGTGGCAAATTCTAGACTGAACTGCCGTGGTGTACACTGTGCTTCTCCCGAAGGAGCGAGACTAGTCTGATTCCTAGAACTACTTTATGATCACTTGTCTCAATACCTTCTACAAGTTTTTAACACGTGTCTTGTATGCTAGGATGTTGAGATCGATCGGTCCTGTAATTTATAACATCAGCGAGTAACGAGGGGCAAAGAAAGACATGGGGGGTTGACGGAAGAATGTGGTGGTAGATAGATCTAATACCCAAAACTCCTACTCTTCAGACACAACCCTTCTATGACCTGGATTGACTACCGCAACGCTTTTGATCCAGAATCAAATGAGCTATTACCATACTTGCACAAATGATTGCGGTACCAACCCCACTAGTGTGATATACAGAGAAGCTGTTGCAACTCAAAAAGACTAGTGCTATGCCATCAGGCACACGTTGAGTCATAACAGAATTGGTAACATTCGAGAGGGGTGTTTTCCGAGGAGACTCCCTGAGTCGCCTCCTAATTCTACATCTCACTGCTGCCGTTCCATTGCGTTAAGACGGACTGGTGGATATTACTCTGAATCACCGAACGATCGGAGGTATCAGATCACCCATTTATTCTACTTGGATGATCTGAAACTATATGCCTCTGAGGAAAAGAGTCTCTCTCTCAGCGTGGTTTGAGAATAAATAGAAGCCATAGGCATGGAGAATTGGATATGTGCGGAAGTCGCTGGGAACCTAGGAGTGGTCCTGATTATGTTACTGCGCAGGTAAAGGTGGATCTCTGCGTTAAGTAAAAAAAATTGATTCGGAAGATTTGATCGTCCCAACTTTCGAGTGATAACAAGGTGACTGCAACAAATCTACTGGCCGTTCTAGTCCTGCTCGACTCTTTTGTAGTGATGAATGGACGGTTGATGAGCTACACAGACTATACAAATACACCCGGAGAATGATGCATATTCATCACATTCTACATCCTAGGTCGTTCATTTCCCGCACGTCACCTGGGAGTTTGGGAGCTCGGCATCGAAGTTTGGATTTGAGTAATGCTGGATTCTGGTTGAGTCTAGCTCCGTTTGGGGTTAAATATTTTTCTCAATTCGTGTTTATCTATCGTCTCCTGTAGCAAACTCTCCACCCAGAAAGGTCATTTGCAGAGTCCTTGGTATGATCCATCGTTTTGTGGATTGT
Source organism: Endomychus coccineus (assembly GCA_958510875.1). Taxonomy (NCBI): domain Eukaryota; kingdom Metazoa; phylum Arthropoda; class Insecta; order Coleoptera; family Endomychidae; genus Endomychus; species Endomychus coccineus. The sequence continues at coordinate 95,180,534 of OY294068.1, forward strand.
AAATTGAAGCTGTTCATGTTCATTTGTTCTAATTGAAAGCACTTCTTGCAGTACTCATTTGCCAATTCTTTGTATGCTTGTGTCTCTTCAGAGGTTATGTTGCAACATGTTATTTCTATTCCATTGACAAACGGCTGTTATGGTACAACTGTTTACAATTGATACAATATTTTATTTTTACTCATCTTGTACCACAGTAAGAAAATTGTACAGCACAGTCCGCATATGCGTCTTGATTGTTCGTTGTTGTCATTATATCCAATATCGCATATTTCTTTCTTCTTTGCCAATTTTGATACTACTAATTTTGCTACTAGTTAACATTCCCTTGCACTCCTCAAAATGTTATCATAGGCTGAGAGAAAGCTTGAAACAGCGGAAAAAAATAATAAAATGAGAATCTGATCTGCTCAAAACATTTTGAACTTTTGAGGTTGCTCCGAATAACGAGGAAGCTATTCTTGTGGTATTCGCTTACGCAGAAAACTAGAAAACTAATACATACTGATGCTTTAGGAAGGATAATACAAGAAGAAGTCGAAGTTTTTCGCCGTAGAATGATGAACTTAATGATCAGTGGTGTTGTGGGAGCATTCCGATTTTCCGTTAATTATAACTTTACACAAAACTTCTAGCATTCCTAACTTTGATCTCCATATTTATGAAAACACTGAAATTCGTTTCAATTATGACGCGCTCAAAATGAAAATGATTCATCAGAATTCTAAAGATTTATATTTGATCATTAAAAAAAGACACAGATATCTGTTACACAGACATTCGCATATCACATTTTCCGATAATGAGTTAATCCAAATTCTCAACAGTAGAAAGGGGGTGACATGTGAAAATCGAAAACAACCAAGATTAGTGTCGACCTCACAGTTTTCGGGGTCATTGAGATTTAAGTTGATCGACAGGGATAAGAGCTGTAGTGTGACAAGAGGTAACATGTAAAAATATTCAAAAACGATCGAGATTTATGACGAATTCATAGTTTCCGTACTTACGACATGAATAGTGATACTACTGTAGGAAATTAGTAGGCATCGTATCCGCAACCAACAATACCACCTAGGAGAGTGAGAGAGACAACAGATGAGTGACGGAGAAGAGAGAGTCAGTTAGAAGTGGAGAAGTTGGAAGTTGAATAAGAAGACGAAAGACGTTATTAAGTTGTTAAGAAGTAATAGTTATTTGTTTGTTAAATTACCTAATATTAATATAGTGTTATTTGTGAACTCAGACTTTATTGATTCCATCCTAAACTTCCTATAAAATTGGGGGCTCGACCGTGATCGAAAGAAGATTAAGAGTGTTATGAAAAACTAAACAAAAGTGCAAGTGAGCCTGACGCTTAACGTTCGTTTAAAGTAAGAATATGAATACATGAAGAAGCAGCCAAACTGTAAGTCATAATTTACTATTTCTATTCTCTGATGTAAAAGATATTCAAGTAAAAGACTGAAATAAACTATAATAATACTTGATTAGTATATTCAGTGCAGTGCCGGTTGCGTGACCTTGAACGAAAGTGTATTGTATTAGAGACAGTCAAATCAAAAACAGATGCTGCGTGTTGTGTTGTAAAAACATTCCCGCGCGCATAACAGTAATATACCTATTCGATAAATCGTAATACATAACAGGGCCGTACTCAGACCGATTTAAGAAGTGTGATTTATTAAAATATAATAGTGTTTATTCGTATATGACAATTTCGATTAACTATACTGAATTTTAGGTGTAATAACTTTTTTTTTACTTTAAAATGGAGTGTTTAGGACAATTAACGCACATTGCTGAGAACATTAAAAAAGCACCTATACTCACTATTAAAGCTTTACACAAATTTATTTTTGAGAATGTAGGGGATAGACAAAACCGAAAACGATTGCGTGAGTTCAGTGGTTTTGAATTCGAAGATGGATCGGACGAATATAATGCAAAATTAGACTATATTAAAAACTCTTTAACCATAGCCGACTTAATTTCTATTTGTAATTTATTGTGCATTGCATATAATGGTGACCTCGAAGAATTAACTATACGAATTTGCGAATATTTGATGGACTTTAGCAAGCTAGTCGAAGACGAAGAAGAAGGTGATGAAGACGATATTGACGAAGACGAAGATAATGTTAAAGAAGGAGAAAATGAACATGGAAATGCAAATATTCATTCGAAACAGGTTACATCAGGATTTTATATGAGTTTCAAAGACGTGGAAGACTCAGTTCATTGTTTTGACGGCGAAGACAATTATCCAGTGAGAAAATGGATAAATGATATCGAAGATAATGCAATAATGCTAGGATGGAATGAGATACAGAAATATATTTTTGCAAAAAAGTGTTTGAAAGGCTTAGCAAAACTATTTATCCAGGGTGAAAAGGGAATCACTTCGTGGACAAAGTTAAAGAAGGCACTATTAGATGAATTTGCACCCAAGATAAACAGCGCTATGTTACATAATACGTTGATGAAAAGGAAAATAAAGAAAGATGAGACGGTACAACAATATTTCTTCAAAATGAAAGAAATTGCAAACCAAGGACAGGTAGAAGATGAAGCTCTTATGGAATACGTCATTGATGGTTTATTTGATGATTCCAGAAATAAAGCAATTTTATATGGTGCTGCAGATTTAAGAGAATTTAGAAAAAAGCTTGAAACCTATGCCGTTATGAAGTCCAAGGAACAAAATAATGTTAAATGGGAAAAACCAAAGAAAATTGAAGAAAAAACAACCTTTAAGAAAACTGAAACTAGATGTTTTAATTGTGGAGCAATTGGACACAAGTCTGTAACTTGCAAAGTTGGCTTGAAGTGCTTCAAATGCAACAAGATTGGACACAAATCGAGTGATTGCAGATCAGGTAACCTAAAGGAACCATCCACATCCAGTCAGGTTAACAATTTAAGTACGACACCTTCGCATCACATGCAGAAAACCATTAAAATTAACGATGTGTCAATCATAGCTTTAGCAGACACTGGCTGTCAATTAAATATATTGAAAGAAAATAGTTACAAAAAAATTGGTTCACCACCGTTGTCGAAGTCAACGATGTTACTAACAGGTTTTGGTAGAACACACGTAAGCGTAATAGGCTATTTTCAGAACACGATTACTATCGATGATTGCGATTTTCCCAGTACAATATATGTAGTATCAGATGATGTTATGTCTATGGAAGCTTTGATTGGTAATGAATTATTCAGTCAGGCAGAGGTTACTATAAATCAAAATGGGATTTTTATTAAGAAAAATGACGAATTGGTATTGAATGTGTATCACACTAACGAATTGGACATAAGCAGTGCAGTGAATCAGAAGATAAAGGATGATGTTTGCAGATTAATAGAAAAATATGAACCAGACAAAATAAAAGAAACAAATGTTGAAATGACATTGGTTATTACCGAAGAAAAACCAATTTATGACAAACCTAGAAGACTACCTCCACTTGAGAGACAAGTTGTTGATAAACAAGTTGAAGAATGGCTTAGGGACGGTATCATTGAATCTTGTTCTTCAGAATTTGCAAGTCCAGTCGTGGTAGTAAAAAAGAAAAACGGTTCTCATAGAGTATGCATTGACTACCGCAAGATTAACAAAGTTATTGTGAAAGATCGATATCCACTCCCACTAATAGACGACATATTAGATCGTTTGGAAAATGCAAGACTTTTCAGTACTATTGATCTGAAAAATGGATTTTTCCATGTAAATGTTGCAGAAGATAGTAGAAAATACACGTCATTTGTTACCTACAACGGACAATATCAGTTTCTGAAAGTACCATTCGGACTCTGTAATTCGCCAGCTGTATTCCAAAGGTATATAAATCAAATTTTCTACAAGCACACTATAGATGGCATAGCTTCACCTTATATGGACGACCTTATTATCCCTGCCGCAAATGAAGAGGATGCAGTTCTAAGACTAACAAAAGTGTTAAATACGGCAAAGGATTATGGCTTAGAGATTAATAAAATGAAATGTCAATTTATGCAAAGAAAAGTAGAATTTTTGGGCCATATAATTGAAGATGGAAAAATATATCCATCCAATCAAAAGATTAGAGCTGTCGTGGAATTTCCAATCGTTGAAACATGTACAGAGTTATCTAGGTCTTACCAGTTATTTCAGGAAGTTCGTGCCGAACCATAGCTAAACCTCTTACTGAACTTCTAAAGAAAAACGAAGAATTCAAGTTTAAAGAACCACAGAAGATTGCTTTCGAAACATTGAAACGAGTACTAACAGAAAAACCAGTTTTAGCGATATATAGGCAAGGCGCTGAAACGGAAGTGCATACGGACGCCTCAAAAGATGGCTACGGAGCTGTATTACTTCAAAGATCGCTTGACGATGAACAACTACATCCTGTTTATTATATGAACAAAACTACTACTCCACCAGAGAAGAATTATAGTAGCTACGAACTTGAGATACTAGCCGTAATTCGGGCTTTGAACAAATTCAGAGTGTACCTTTTAGGACATACTTTCAAGATTGTAACCGATTGCTCAGCATTCACTAGAACAATGGCAAAGAAAGATTTAAATGCTAGAATAGCGAGATGGGCTCTTTATTTGGAAGATTTTGATTGTGAAGTCGTGCACAGATCAGGAACCATGATGCGTCACGTTGATGCATTAAGCAGATATCCAGTTATGTCAATCGAAGCAAATAGTTTGATAACCTCAATGATAAAAGCACAAGAAGAAGATGAAGAATTGAATACGATAAAGAAGTTGATAACAGATAAACCGTATAAAGACTACTGCCTTCGAGAGAACGCCCTATACAAATTCATTGATGGACAATATATCTTAGTTGCTCCGAAATCCATGCATTCTGAGATTATCAGAAATTTTCACCAAAAAGGACATTTTGCCGTGAAGAGAACAGCAGAAACGATTAAGCAACAATTCTACATTCCGAAACTGAATGAGAAAGTGGCAAGATGCATTGCAAATTGCATTCATTGCATTCTTTTAAATAAAAAACAAGGCAAGAAAGAAGGTTTCTTACACCCACTGTATAAAGAGGAAGTGCCGTTGCATACTTATCACGTAGATCACCTTGGTCCTTTGATGTCCACTAGCAAAAAGTATAAACACATTTTTGCTGTGATCGACGGTTTTACAAAATTTGTATGGCTTTATCCTGTCAGATCAACGACAACAGCAGAGGTTTTACAGAAGCTTGATGCTCAGAAATTCATATTTGGTAATCCTTATCAGATCATATCTGATAGAGGGACTGCTTTTACGAGTAATGACTTTTCTCAATATTGTAAAGAGGAAAACATAAAACATTTTCTAATTACAACAGGACTTCCCCGAGCAAATGGTCAAGTAGAAAGGCTAAACAGAGTCATAATATCTGTTTTATCCAAACTGACGATAGATGAACCTGCCAAATGGTTCAAGCATGTACCTAAATTACAACAGATAATAAACTGTACATATCAACGAAGTATTGATACCACACCTGCGGAATTATTATTTGGTATAAAGATCAGAGACAACCTTAATTTAGAGTATTCACGATTAATAGAAGAAGAATTTAAGAAAGAATTCGAAGAAAATAGGAATAAGATAAGGGAAGAAGCAAAAACTCAAATTCTGAAAGTGCAGGAAGAAAATAGGAAGACTTATAATACTAGAAGACGTGCAGCTAGCAAATACCTCGTTAACGATTTGGTAGCCATAAAACGAACTCAGATGGGACCCAATCTGAAGCTAAAGACAAAGTATTTGGGACCATACAGAATAACAAAGGTAAAAAAAAATGATACATTTGATGTGAAGAAAGATGATGTTCATGCAGAAGGACCTCTACAAACCACAACTTGTACCGAGAACCTGAAAATGTGGCCTATCGCAGAATCATCCGAGACGGACGATATCCAGGACGGCCGAGTTGTAGGAAATTAGTAGGCATCGTATCCGCAACCAACAATACCACCTAGGAGAGTGAGAGAGACAACAGATGAGTGACGGAGAAGAGAGAGTCAGTTAGAAGTGAAGAAGTTGGAAGTTGAATAAGAAGACGAAAGACGTTATTAAGTTGTTAAGAAGTAATAGTTATTTGTTTGTTAAATTACCTAATATTAATATAGTGTTATTTGTGAACTCAGACTTTATTGATTCCATCCTAAACTTCCTATACTACTGATACCGTTTAGGTCCAAGTTCATTCCTGAGTGTGTTAGAAGTGTGATGTAGGATGAGACGACATGTACGAATATTCGAAATCGACCGTGGTAAATTTAACTCTGAGGGTGCTAGCTGTTGTCATGTGACATTCAAGAATAATCAAGAACCAGCGTGAGTATCATTGATGTCATAGTTTCAGGATTCGCCGAGATATATAATGACTCTCCTGATGGCGTTTGAGTCCTAGGAGTGGAATGAAAATGTGGCGACATGTATAATTAACAAAACCGATTCCATGATTTGCGAAGTTGATTAGATCGATAGTAACATGTACAAATATTTCTCAATCCTGTAGAACCCGGCAATACAGGGTTATCAGCTGAATAAGTTTGAGAGTTCAAGGGGAGATACTTGCAAGACACACTGAAATGGGCGGAGCCCGTGAGTATCTAAGGTGAATATAAAGGTCAAAAATTGTACATTATTTTCATAAAGAGAGTAAAATATATCGTTATTTAATGGGAACACGTTATCCTATCACTCAACAACCTTCATAATTATGAAAATTGTGCCTTACGAGGAAGGACTGGGCGTGGGCGGAGACCGCCGGCATTTACTAGTGGTCATATACAGTTGGAAAGTTTGGCGCAAATGTTTCCAGATCATCTTAGCTCGAACTATCTCCTACATTGGCAATAAAAGTCATCCCACTCATTTCATTACTTCATGTGAAACAAATTAATGAATTCCCTACCTCCCTTCGTCGGGACACTGAAACAACATACTATTAAGAAAGAATCGATCATAATGTTTTAGGGATCAACAAATTAGCACCTCTCTGGTTAATGGGTGACATCACCTGTTTGCAATAAATTATATCAATGATGATATGAGTTCGCTCTTATCCTGCGTTGACTTATGATGAAATGGAGATTCACGTACATACATATAAGCTAGAGCTCCTCAATTTAGCACATTTCAAAACCATTCTCGGAATGGTATAGAATTATCGATGAATACGTTTCTGGTATGTGATACCTTCTATTGGTAAATTGTAAAATTGTCTATATATTTCAAATCAGAAATAACTTATTTATATTGCTATTTGAATACTCTCTCGATGGGAAACACTCAACACTTAACTTACTTAACAGTAGTGTATTCAACACATATACTTCTCTGATGGCCCATAATTCACAAATGAAGAGATACACATAAGCTCCATTAATATTTTATGTAAGATATTTGTTATGCTATATTTTATTATTATTCTGTTGATGTATCCACGTGAATATTCACTCATAAATTTGAAATGTCTTCATGTCGAGTCAACCTGAAGGCTTGATTCTTGTTATGAATGCATTAAATACTCAAGAAATTTATTTGGAAACTAGAACGCTAGACATTTCAGAAATCATGTTTGGACTATTCGTATCATTCATTGCTTCAACTCACTATTTGATAGAAATGCAGAATTTTGCAAATTATAGGAAGCTTAACCTTCCAATATATTATGTTGAATTCTGTGAAATCCATTCAAGAACAGAAAAACATGATCTGAGTGAAATTTAATTCGCTTACAAAGATTCACGTTACGGACTCTAATTTGCAATAAATTCTACTCAATAACCCCATGCAGACTCTAACCTACATAATATCAGTTTTTATGTACCCACGTACCACATAAAGATTGAAAACTCCAAATACTTATTTAGGGAACAACAGATGGCAAATTAATTGATTATCAAAATTTTTCAATACTGATGAGCTGTTTGGATGCACTAAAATTTGTGATTATTACTCCCACTAGAAAGCAATGAAATATTTTTTAAATGCTCACCTCTAATAGTTGAAACTTTGAGTTTAGAAGTGATTATTGAAGAATATTGAATTACTCCACATCAAAGTTACATATAACTACAGGGAACATCGGAGGTATTTGTAATAAATAGTCCAGGCAATGAGCCAGCTATGATAAAAAAGGGAATGTAGGTAAGAGTCGAAAATTTTTATTGGATTCGATTCGTGGGGTTATCAGGATCATTCATAACACATAAAACCTCACAGGTTCCCTCCAACATCTTGAGGGCCAGAAATGACCACCAAAAGGCTTATTTCGAATTCAAAATGCACCAAGGAGATTTTTTGGGTCGCTGATCACGATTTTGACGTCAGATTTACTTGAAATCAATTCTGGGGATGGAAAATCGATCAAATTGGCCATTTTAGCACCTTTATAGAATATTTTTTTTGAATCCACCAATGGAATTTTCCGGATTGCTGATAAGATTTACTTTTTATCAATTCTGAGGGTGGAGAATCGAGGTTTCATGTATTATCCTGATAACCCCACAAATCGAATCCCACAGAAATCTTTTGATTCTGACCTACAATGAACTAAAAATTATTGAAGAATAAATGATTCACTCGATTAACCCTGCGCTAGTCACAGTATCTAATAGATACGGTAGATCCCAACTTGTAACAACAATGCTTCTATTTTATAATAAGGCGAGTGTGACGCTTGACCCTCTAGGTCTTCCTCAAATTTGAAGAATTCTATCACTCAGTATAGCTATTGGTTAGTATATTACTCAATGATCAGTCAATGCTATAGCTTATGATAAGACACGGTTCACTTCGTTCGAATCTGACACTACAATTAAGTTTTTGATTAATTAACAATCAGAATTCTGTTTTATTTCATATATACAGGGTGATTTGCGAGAAGTGTCCGTTAGAAGTTCTAGATATACTCCTTCGTTCTTCAGCTCAGTTAACCGATTATGAACTAGAACTTTATCTCTTGTTTTGTAAAAGACATATCTATCTGACAGATACAGTGTGATTGTATTGAATCATCTTCATATTACCTTATACGAACATTCGCTAATCTCGTTCCTACTAATACAAAAAAAATTCAAAAACACAGTTTGTTAGGGAAGTTTTGAATTTTTAGTTCAAAGAAAATCTACAGCAATTTTACATCTTATTTTCATAAACTCATTCATCATTTAATAATTACTTTTTTTTTTCAGGCAAGTAGAGACGGTAAATGCGCTTCTTCTCTCTAGGAAAATGCTATGCCTCATTCGCTGTATAATTGCTTTTGTAATATGTTATACCTTTTCATTGAATCATCATTATATCAGTGCAATCGTGCTTTTCATTAAGTAGCAACTGTGAAAAGTAAATCAATAATGAGATTAATAACTTCAAATTGAAATATTCGTCCCAGTAAATATCCATCTCAATTTCAGTTCAAGCCTCAAGCCTTCCCTGTAAATGCCGCATGTAGTGAATGGCGAAACGTCGACATCAAGTCATGCTATTGTGACGCGGAATCCATACGGAAGCTAAGAATTTTCAAGATTAGCTATCCGCGGAAGTCTACTAATCAAGACTTGTTACAATATGTACATAATAAAAACATAAATTCGTGACCCAAGACCAATATATTAATATTTAGAGATGGAAACTAACTAACGGAACGGTTCCGATAGTTTCAGCTCTACCTAAATACCGCTTCCAAATATCGTTCCGTGGAACATAATATCGCGAAACGTAATAATGCGTATAAAACGTGATAAAACTTCACTCCGTCTGTTCTACCGATGCCGACTATATATTTTTCTTGAGTCCAGTTTGTAATGTAACATTACATTTTCTATATCATTGATGAACGAAACGAAAATGATATCGTCTGTACTACTGTTGTCTATATTGTAATATGATTTATGGAAAATTTTAATTGAATTTGTTATTCGTTTCTACCTAATAACTCTGACATAGGCAGGTAAATCTATTAGTTCCAGCTCATAGATCCGTTCCAGTTCATTTTAGTTATCAGGAACGGGAACGCAACCACACACACAAACTAGCGGCATTTAAAGTTCCGTGACTGCGGAACGGGAGACTGGAACGGAACATAGAAACGGGTAACGTCATATATGAATGAGTACAAGGTACATGTAAAAGTTCGTTGATGAATATTAAGCACCTATGTATGTTTAGCGTGCTCGGTAAGATAGTTTATCACGAAGACAAGCAAATTAAGTTTGGCCAATGACAACTATCGAATGAAATAAAATGGAGTACATACAATTGGAATCAAACGGGAACAATAGCTATTTGTATAGCAAGGGAGGAACGTGCTACTTTTCCTCACGAGGATGAAGTTATCATTCAAGGGAGGAAAGTGCTACTTTACCCCCATGTTATACATATGATTTTTCCGCCTCCTTCAAATAACAAGTCATTTTTAAATAATTTATTTATGAAACTAACAAACAAAATTTATTAAAGAACTAAAACTGAGAAGTAGGTACAATATAACTTATAGGCAGGTTATTTTCATTCTTGCATCCTACATATTTTTAATTTGTGGTAGAGTAATTATTTATACTAATGTTAAACGTGCAGATTTGAGCAGTGGTTATTTGAATACCACTAGAAGTGAGAGCTGGAGCCGACGCAGTTTTCGTGATATTTTCATTAACAACATTATCATACAGCTGATATCCCCCGGAAGTACTCGCACTTGGCTGATTTCAATCAATTTCATTAACATCAGTGACTCCCCTAATTTGATCCGAAATTTTTCGCTTTTTTGCAAGAGATTGCTCCACATACCCTTCAGCGATATTCGTAGACTTCCAACCTCCGCGTTGCTTTAAAGCAAGAATGTCTCCTCCAGAATTTGCAAGTTAGCTTGCCGAGGTTCTTCTGAAACTATGCCCGGTATAATTTATGGTATTAGGCAGATTTAAAAATTCTGCAATTTTTATATGAACTGTAGCAATAGTATTTTTCCCAACCATTTGGTTGATACATTTTCCTGCTCTATAGCAGACAATTGAACGTGTATGATCTATTTGAGGGCGTAGCGATACATATTTTCTATAAATGTCAATATAATTAGGGCCATTCCCCGGTGAAGCATTGATTACAAACGTTCTTTGTATATTTGCTTCAGAATTTGGTATATTTACTATTAAAATTGAACCTTCATCTTCAATATCTGTAGTGGCCATTCCAATGAGCTCGTCATACCTGCAAGCACCTGAAATTCCGAAAATGAGGAGAACCTATGAAACAAAGGAAAAAGAATAAAAAAAAGCTATCGACGCCGGAATTTGAACCAACACCTACAAGCTTATCATGAACAGTGAGCGGTGCACCGACTCGTTGCATCCCCGGGACTCACAGGCAACTTGAACGGAATCATGAGCATAGCGTATTTTAGTAGCTTTATTATAATATTTGCCGTTTAACTTTTATTTTCTTGAAATATTTACTTCTTGAAAATATCTTACCTCAATTAATAATTATCATCGGGGGCTTCTAGTAAAAATTTATTTATTTCCTCTCTTGAGAAGGTTTCGGCCTTATTAGGTTTATATCCCTGGTTATGTCTTTTCAAGAAAACAATTAATTTTGGGTATTTAATATCCACATTTTCTTTCATTTGAAGTATGGTACGTAGCATCGAATACTTTGATCACAATGCAGAGGCTTTTAATGTATTTGATTATAGCGAAAAATACCCCAAAATAACATTTTCTGAGTTGGTACGAATATGCTTTTCTTCGGACCATCGCTTGAAATGTAAATAATGTTTTTCGTATTTTTCTTTAGATTTTTGGGGTAATAGAGATTGTTACATTAACTTGTTTCAAAATATCCGGTGGTGTATTATTTATATCTTCAAATTCGCTTGGATCACTTATTTTTCAAATATTATTTTATATTTTGTAGTTTTGAAACTGTTAATCTGTCAATCGACTATAGTTATAATATTTCTGTCATAAATTCGAAAACCAGATGAATCTATGAATTGAAGTCAAATTATTAATGTAAAAATCGTTGAATTAAAATGACAATTTACTGATTTCTACCAATTTGCAAAATATACTGTGTTCCAAACTTGTTAGTAGGCTGCACTTTCCCTGAAAATTTTTCATAAATTTCAGAAAAAAAAGTTATTTTTTATTTGTCGAAATATTACTAATTCGTGTTCAAAATATCGCATTATTGTAAGATCATTGTAATATTCTGTAATAATGTATATTCTATCACTGCTTTAGACCAATCAGAAACGGTTTAGCCGCTAACTAGTGATAGAATACACATCACAATACAGTATGTAATAATAATATATGTTACAATATAATAGTTATTCATAGAATAGATACTTCCTTAAAGTGTGTTGGAGAAAGTATAGTCTTCTAACACATTTGTAACGTCATACTTCACACTCCCGAACCGTAGCCTTTGACTTTGGATCGGGACTACAAACCTTCACACGTGAGAAATATGAGTCATTCCAAACTTGTTATAGAATATACTGTTGTTCCTTATGAGATTTGTATCACACAATATTCAAATTCTCCTTTTACATAGTAACAACTTTTCCCCCATTACCTTCCGTCATGAGACACTATCTCTTTCAAAACGGTTGATAATAAAAGTACAAGAGGAGAATTTGTTATAATAAATCAGTTTGCTAGATCCTACTACAATATCATCATTAAACATTGGTAATAAGCCTGTCTAGAAGCTCAACATGATAATACTTGTAATTGTCATTCACTAGTTTCATCCTAAATAGCACGTTCAAGACAGGTCTAATTATCCGAAATGCGGCAATCACCAGTTTCTGATAGAACAATACAAACTTCTGAAATCAGGTATTCAACACTACCGAGTCAATATTAGAGGATTATGTGCTCTTCTAAAAACTTGTACGTATTCTCAGCTATACATTTTTCAATCTTGAAACAATCATAATCACATAAGCTTCACGATTTATCCTAGACATCATCAATCTCTAATGTTCTATCATTTAACCCTATTACGTGAAACAAAATAGGCCAACACTTCAGATTGCTTCTCAATTGATAATTATAATTATTTCCACTATAGTCTCAGACGCTGAAATCTCTTGAACTAATAAAAAGGCTATTATGTCCTAAAGTTGTATAGCCGAAACTACTCAGCTAAGCTCAAAGAACACTGACTGAATTTTGGTATATATCGGTTTTCATTGGAAAATTTCGGTATAGTCTGGTAATTAGAATAGGATATTACTCCCTAATCACATGACATGTGTGAATATAGTCAACTTGATTGAGAACATTCAACTATTGATTTCGGTTTAGAATTGTTATGATAATCATACGTGAGCTTCGAATTGCTTTATTTTTTCATTTTTATCTTCATAATGATTAACATCTCCACTCACAGTGAGTGAGGCGCCGTTTGTTCTTTAATTTAATTTCACAATATACATATATACTTTTTTTACATTAACAGCTGGTCGGGGCTGCTCCGCCCTCCGACGATATCTCATCAATGGCGCCAGAATAACCTATCAGTTATCCGAAGCTACTCCTCCACACTGGTCGGTTAGTAGCTTCAGGTTCTCAAATCGTGTGCTCTAAGTGGTCTTACTGAAACCAGAATGACTGCCTTCTGCATCCGGTCTATCAAGATCTGCACCCAGTTCTCACAGGCCGGAATGATCTTCAAGTTCAAACGCTGCGGATACCGAATTCCGCCCAAGACACCGATGATCAGAACAACTGATACGGCCTTGTGGCCTGGATATAGCGTGCGGAGCTCGAACAGGAGATCTTGATACTTTGTCCATTTTTCCTCCTCTTTCAAGTCTATGTTTTTCTCTACCAGAGCAGAGAATTTGATGACATACATAGTCTTGCTTTGCTTATCAAGGAGGACAACGTCAGGCTCATTTGCTTGTATAGACCTGACGGTCGGAAACGGGTAATTCCAGTAGATCTGGCATTCTCGTTTCCGACAACGGACTCAATATCTTCAGGCATGTAGGGCAGCACCGGCTCTTGGCCTATTCCGTACGGATGTCTTAGGAGGTGATACAGCACCCGTATGGCTGCATTATGGCGATGGGTGTGCGCCGAAGCCGCGTTTGCCGGACATGCCGACACAAGGTGAGAAGCGTCTAAGGGACTTTTCGACAGGGCCTGCAGCTGACATAAGGAACCTTCAAACTCATCACGTTGTGGCAATAGACCAAGGTGTTGATTAAGCCTTCTTGGCAAGCTGCGATGAATCCCTCGGTTCCGGAAGTAAGCCCGGCTGACCTTAGTTAGTCGAAAGTCAGCCTGGTTGACAAGCCGAGCGTGTCGATGTTTTGGTAGAAAACACCGTGTATCGGCTTGTCAACATGCCGCCTGATCATAAGATTTCGCTCCGCGGCATTTATCTGGGCTTTCAGGCGAGGAGGTTGAAACTCGAGGTTGTCCTCTAGTCGCCTTCACGACTGATGTGAAATACGGGAAAAAGTTCTTCCGCAGCTTTTTGTGCTGCCTCAACGATGAATGCCCCCACTCCGGCCAATTCGTGAAATACATATCCAGTTATGAACCCTTTGATTCGGTCTCAACAAATCAAAGAAGCTAATGAAATACAAATTTAGTCAGTTAACAAAAATCAGTGGAATGAAAATATGGTCGTTCAAACTAAAAAATGTTAGCGCCCTAAAAACTTGAAGGAGCTAGAAGTAGGCTCTGCCAGGAAAATTCCCTATACCGTCACGGGCAAAAGGACAGAGGCCTCTCAATCGTTCAGACCCTGTGAATACACAAATGAGCAGTATCGTGGAACAAGTTCGAGGGACCAATAACTAAATCAGTAGGAATTGCCAATACGATCCCACAACTGATTATGCTATCTCCCAAATTGTATAAACACTATATAATAACAAATTTGATATCTTGAGGAGAATATTATTAACAATAATTAGATCTGAAGGAAAGTTGGAACATCTAAATTACTTATTATGTTACAAAAATCTATATTGAAAATTATAGAGATAAAGGTAGTTACGGAAGAAAATTATGTTTAACAAGTTAGAAATTGTTAGAGAGCATAAAGATAATGATTTACTTGATTTGAGCCTGAATAATGAGTCAGAGTTTGCAATATATCTGATAATTTGAACAAGAGTAATAGTGGTATTACTTAGACCTCAAAAAGCAATGAATGAGATCCATGCTCTTTTATGTGTTTTTATATCAGATCAATATTCTGAGGAATAAATGACCTACTAGTCTAATAAGACATAACATGTGTAACTCAATGACACGGTCAAGAAAGGTAATTCTCAAAATCACGTACCACGTATCACATGTGATATTGCTAGGATAGACAAGAAACACAAAAATACGATATTACCAATCTGCTCCCTACTCGTCAAATCATTTCCATATGGAAATAAAGAAAAATTCCTCAGCATGTAAAAGCCTATCCCAGAAATATGCTAGATAAGAAAGTGATTCTCCATGAATGTTGAGAGGTTTCTTAAGAATTCTTCCCTCTGGAATATATCAACATGTAGGGACTGTACACATCTTGAATTATATTTGAGATATCAAATTAAATTAAATAGTCCCCGATATCCATAATTTCGATGGCAGATTAATAATAACTGAAAGACAAAGGAACTGTTAATCTTAACTCAACTCATCAATCACATCCACAACGTAATGGCTTCTTCAAATTTCCGTTTTACCCACTACTCTCTACTCGCGAGGCGAGCGTCGTGCAACAAGTATCCACGAAGAATTCTATCGATTTCCTATTGAGCGGTAGGTGACATTCCTAGTCAATACGAGATAAATGATTCTATAATCCGAGCAGAAATCGTTATTCTGATCATTACAGCGTTCTTTATACCAGTAACTTGGAAAGCGTTACTACGTGGTCTCGTATTTCCCATCAGTCGTGGAGGTCGACTATGGGTCAACCTCGGGTTTCTACCTCCTTCCCTGTAAGCCCAGATAAATGCTGTGGAGCAAGTTCTTATGCTCCGGCGGCATGTTGACAAGCCGATACACGGTGTTCCCTACTGAAACATCGGAACGCTCGGCTTGTCAACTAGGCTGACCTTCGGCTACCTAAGGTCAGCTGGGATTACATCTGAGACCGAGGGATTCACCGCAGCTTGCCAAGATGGCGTAATCAACACCTTGGTCTTTCTTAGAATATATATTAAATTGAATCTGTTGTTTTGATATAATTAAGTGGACTGTATGAAACTAATATATTTAATATCTGATTTTATAATTGCATACAAAATCGTGTGAATTAATTCTAATTGACAATTCGTCTCTCTAAACGTCAATTACAATAACAACGAAACATTCGAAGACGCAATACAGTGCCGTATCATTTATGATTTTACATACCGGTCGCCTTGAGAGTATTGCCTTTCAAAGAAAGTAAATACAATATAAAACAAAATATGGTAATATTGAGAATTGCTCAAACATTGAATTTGATGATAGTTTAACAATAGTCAATCATCAATCGGTAGTGCACAGACTCGCGCCAATGCTCTTTTCACTACACGATCTTTCACTTTGACACTTATAGCTCTTGTAATGTCGTCAGCACCTAGATGCAGCTCTATTATTCTGCCTAGCTGCCAATTCAGCACCGGAATGTTGTCTTCCTTTGATAATACTAGGGTTCCCACTTTGAAAAATTGTGAAAAATGCTGCTTCAACTTGATCCTGGACTGTAATTCAGAACGAATTGTGCCAACGGGCCCATAAATGTTTGATACATCCTTCGCAATTTTTGATAACGGTTGAGTCAATTTTCTGATATTTCGCTTAAATCATGTTCTGGGATAGCAACCAATGACCTTCCAATTAAAGAATGTCCAGGTGTCAAAGCTGTGACGTCTTCAGGATCAGAGGATGGGGGGATAGGGGTCTTGAATTTAGAACGGCCTCAATCTGAGCCAGTGCCGTCGAAAATTCCTCAAATGTTAATGATGCATTACCCATAATTATTTTCAATTGATATTTACTACTTTTTATGCCTGCCTCCCATAGACCTCCAAACGTGGCAGATCTCGCGGGTATAAAATACCATTTAATATTATCGTTGATTGAAGAATTACCTATTACCTCAGACATTGATTCGACAAACTTATGAAGTTGTTTAATTTCATTATTGGCTCCAACAAAATTTGAACCATTATCAGAAAATATATTGTTTGGTTTACCGCGTCGGGCGATAAAACGTTCTAATGTTGCAATAAATGATTCAGTGGTTAAATTTGAAACAGCCTCTAAATGCACTGCCTTGGTGGACATACAAATGAATAGACACAAATACCCCTTTATGAAATTTGCTACACGACCTTTGCGTTCTACGTCTAAACGTCTAAAAATGGTAATGACGGATTGACTCTAAATTCAGGTAAATTTCCCATGTGGTAATCTATTCCCCTAGGATTACTTTTGAAACAAGTGATAAATTTTTTCAGAATGTCTTTGGTTAATTTGCGTCCTGAAATAGGCCAATAATTTTCTCTAATATTATATAATAGTGCTAGAGAACCACAATGCAATAAATTTGTTTGTCTCTCCTTCAATATTAGTTCAGTCAATTTATGTTTTTGAGGCAATAGAACTGGATGGACTTTATCATATTGTCCTTTAGAATTTGTTATTCTGCCGCCAACTTTTATTAACTTGTTATTATCAATGAATGGACTTAAGGATAACATCTTACTTCTTTTGTTTGAAGGCTTGCCTATAATTAAATTATTGTAATCAAAATAAAAACATTCTTGTTGACAATTTCTTAATAATGAATCCAATGCACATTTTAATTCTGATTGTGTCAATGGTCCAATAATTCTATTGTCTCGACACAATCTTGTATTATTTCTAAATCTTGATATGTACGCCACTATTCTCTGTAATTTCTTCATTGATTGATGATTGACGATTGTTAAACTATCATCAAATTCAATCTTTGAGCAATTCTCAATATCACCATATTTTGTTTTATATTGTATTTACTTTTTTTGAAAGGCAATACTTTCAAGGCGACCGGTATGTAAAATCATAAATGATACGGCACTGTATTGCGTCTTCGAATGTTTCGTTGTTATTGTAATTGAATTGACGTTTAGAGAGACGAATTGTCAATTAGATTTAATTCACACGATTTTGTATACAATTATAAAATCAGATATTAAATATATTAGTTTCATACAGTCCAATTAATTGTATCGAAACAACATATTCAATTTAATATATATTCTAAGAAAGACCAAGGTATTGATTACGCCAACTTGGCAAAATGCGGTGAATCTGTCGGTCTCGGATGTAATCCGGGCTGACCTTAGGTAGCCGAAGGTCAGCCCAGTTGACAGGCCGAGCGTTTCGATGTTTCAGTAGGAAACACCGTATTTAGAGAATATATCAATATTATTTGTGGCCATAACAATGTTGCAACTTGATCGCTTGTCGGGAATTTCTTCTCCTAGTTCGATTTCAACTTGCTTAAAACATATATTCTTATCTTTTTGAAGCCAGATTGGTCCATACCACCATAACTTCGAGTCTATCAACATAGTAGGACTGCATCCTCTGGATATCAAATCCGCAGGGTTGTCTACTGATTCCACATGATACAAATCTTCAATTTGTGTAGATAATAGATTGAATTTCAGCAGCTCTGTTGGCTACAAAAGTTTTTTAACTATTTTCAGCATTCTCTAGCCAATTCAATACTATTGTCGAATTCGACCAATACTATTTTTGATGAAAATGAATTCTCATCACATCAATGATTTTTTTTACTAACTGTGCAAGTAATACCGCTGCATTCAATTCCAAATGCGTGTGTCAACCTTTTTAAGGGCGCAACACGTGATTTTGCGCAAAGTAAATGCGACATAATTTGCTCTGATGATCTTATGCAACGTATATGGACACAGGATCCAAATTCACGTTCCGATGCATCAGCAAAACCGTGCAACTCTATTCTTATATTTTGTTCGCTAATTAAAATGTGACGAGCTATTTGCATCATATTTAAAATAGGTAATTCTCTCTGAAATTCTTTCCATTTCATATTTAAATTTTGATCAATCGGTTCGTCTCATGATAAATTAGATTTCCATAATTCTTGTATTATCATTTTTGCTACAATTATTATCGGACCCAATAATCCTAACGGGTCGAATATTTGACAGATACAAGACAAAATAATTCGTTTTGTTATATTTTTGAGACATCAATTTGCTTAATTGAATTTTGTATGATATCTAAATGGGCATTCCAATATATACCAAGTGTTTTATTATTTTGATTTTCGCCAAGCTGTAAAATACTACATTCTAAATCCGAATTTATCTCAAGATTTTTCATTATATTTTGGTCATTACTTAACCATTTTCTTAAATCAAATTTGCCCTGACTAAGTACATTCGAAATATTCCGTTGAATTTCTATAATTTCTGACATTGAATTTGCACCTGCCAGAAGGTTGTCCATATAAAAACATTTTTTTATAATTTCACATTCATTAGGTAATGAATCTTCATTTTCATATGCCAATTGGAACAAACATCTGACTGCTAAGTACGGTGCAGAAGCAGTACCACAAGTCACCGTGTTTAATTCATAGCTTTCTAATTCACTCTCAGGATCAGATCTCCAAAATATCCTTTGTAGACTACGCTGATCTTTATCAATAAGAATTTGTCTGTACATTCCAGACACGTCAGCTGTTATTACATATTAATGTTTGCGAAAAATTGATATTATTGAAAATAAATCTCTTTGAAGAGTTGGACCAACAAATTGTGCATCATTTAATGATATTCCACTATCGGATTTCGCACTGCCATCAGACACCACGCGTAATTTAATAGTAATACTAGAATCCTTCAACACCGCATGGTGTGGAAAATAATACTCTATTGTCTTATTATTTTTATTATCTTCCAAAATTTTTGTCATATGACCCAATTTTTTTATTCTTCACCCAGCTTACTTAGTAAGTCTTGGTTCATTGGCATGCGTACAATGAAGCGTCCATCTTTTGCTCTTCTTGTTGTTAATGAAAACTGATCTTCACAAAAACTTTTCGTATTTGACAATAATTGTGATTTATTGATATTGATTTCTTCTGTATTCCAGAATTTGGTAATTTTTTCATGAATAGAATTTTCCATATCAATATTAAAATAGCTTGATAATTCAGTTGTCCTTGTTGGTAAATTCAAATTTCTAACAATAACCCATCCTGATTTAGTCTCTTGTATTAACGGTAAATTATTGTTTCTAAATATTTGTCTTTTGCCCAATAGAGACCAAAAAACATTTGAACCAAGCAACATATCAATTTCTCACGATTCATTAAAATGAGGATCGGCTAATTTTATATTATCTGGTATTCCCAAATGTTCTTTACCAAATGAAACTAGAGGTGATTTATCTGTTATTACCGGAATAACCAAAAAATTTATATTTGTTTTAAATTGAGAATTACAAGACGAAATGTTCACCTTGATTTGAGATTTTATATATTGCAAAGATTGACTTACTCCCTTTATTACATAATTAACCTTGATTGACTGCTAATTTTTTCCGTCATGAAATGGCTCTGCGAGCCACTGTCAAGCAGTACACGACATTTTTGCTCCATATTATTTTTGTCTTTTACTAAAACTACCGCAGTTGATAACAAAACTGGTCTCGCAATTTTGTGCGTTTCTGATTGCTCTATGGAATGTCGAACAACTGACATCTGTGTTGATTGTGATGTATCAGTCGAGGACGGCGAAAATTTTGCTCGAGTATTGCTGTTGTTGGCCGAAATCGTTCTCACACTATTGGTCGTATTCGTTGTTCTGTGCATATTCTCTTCAGAGTCGACAGTGTTAGATTTATTAAAATAATCTTTCTCTAAATGCAAAAAAGTATTGTGTGGTTTGCCACATTTTTTGCATTTTTGCGATTTACATTCCCACGACAAATGTGCCCTGTGTAAACAATTCAAACACAATTTCAATTTTTCCACTTCTGCAATTCTGTCATCAATATTCAATTTCAAAAATGCTTCACATGCATATATCATGTGAGATTGTTTACAATAATAACATTCAAATTTATTATTCTGACTATTATTAGAAGTATTAAAACTATTTGAATGTTTTCGGATCGTAATGAAATTTTCATTTTTTTCTGATTTATTTATTTCTAGCTTCTCTAGAATGTTACATTTATTTTTTTAAACTCCTTAAAATCATTCATATTTGGCAACTCAACATTGTGTTTGTGCGATTCCCAATCACGGCGTGTGATTCCGTCGGATTTGGTTGTAATTATGTATATAATCGGAGCATCCCAAGAATCTGTTTTCTGACCAAGGGTCTTTAGCGCTCTTAAATGTTTGATAGCACTATCATATAAATTCCTCAATTCTACGTGTGACTCTTTAGTTAATTGTTGAAGTTCAAACATAGCGCGAATATGATTATGGATTATCAATTTTTTATTTTCGAATCGATCAATTAATAATTGCCATGCTATTGTATAATTTTCAGCCGAAACCTCTAAGGATTTTATTATCTGAGCTGCCTCTTTCTCCAAAGAAGATCTTGAGTAATAGAACTTTTGTACATTTGACAAAGTCGAGTTATTTTCTACCAACGCTTTGAACGAATCTCGGAATTCCAACCAACTCGCGTATTGACCATCGAAAGTCGGCAATTTGATAGTAGGCAATTTGATACTATTTTGATTCCCATTACTGTTGACTATATTTTGATACATTGTATGAACTGAATTGGAGCATGAAACATTTGTAGCAACATTTTCATTAGACATTGCTTTTTAGTATTTATTAGAATTAGTTTTGATTTGTGATATTAGCGAAAAATAATTGTTCTCGAATTCTTTTTCACATCATTTGAGACATGCTATATATATATATATATATATATATATATATATATATATACATATGTAGAACTGGATTCTCGGGTATTGATCCGCGTTGTGTGGTTTCGGTCCTCAAAAGGACCAATTTCACGACGTTTCGGCAAAGTCGCATTTGCCATCTTCAGGTGATTCGACCGTAGATTTTCCAGATTCTAGGATTCTATATATATATATATATATATATATATATATATATATATATATATATATATATATATATATATATATATATATATATATATATATATATATATATATATATATATATATATATTATAAAACTTAATCAATATATAATATGATATAATAATAATAATATATAAAACAATTTTGATAGCAACTTTATCTCGCAATTTTTTCAAAATCAGCAAAATAATTTCGAACAAAATTTCAACAAAATCAAAGCCATTCAATCTAAAAAGATAAATAATTTGATGAAAGGCGTAGCTTATGTATAACAAAATATCAATGAACAATGGTTGAAAAATCTAGCTGACACAAAAATTCCGGATGAGGTGCAGCACACGCTAGACGTAGGTTCGAAATTTGCATTGCCTGATAACAAAAAACTGTCTATCTACAATATTATTGCAAATTTAGAATGTGGAATTAGGAATAAAAATTTAGAAGAAAAAAATGAAATTAGAAACAAAATTTGTAACATTTTGACAAACAAAAAGAACAAACAGAAAGCAGAAGTTGGTACTGCAAAGAATCGTTATAACTATCATACAAAAATAACAAAAGAGTTCTTAGATGCTAACCCTCAAATATTAGTTTTGAACGGGAATAAATGTGTTAAAACAGTCATAATGTATAAGAAATGACTATGAAAACAAAATAGGAAACCTTTCAAATGGTGAAACAACTTATAAAGAATTAAAATCTGACCCTTCTTCATCAATACAAAATAACATGAATAAATTGATTAATAATTGGCACGAAAATATGATAATTCCTATTGAAATAAAAATAAATTAATTTGCCATAATGGGCTGGCACCTTATATCTATGGGCTTCCGAAACTACATAAAATTGATATACCACGAAGATCCATTGTAAGTAGGTAATATTGGAGCGCCTATTTACAATTTATCGAAATTTTTATCAAAATCGATCAATAATATAATAGGAAAAAATTAATTTTATGTGAAAGACTCATGGCATTTTAATGAATTTATAAAAAATCAATCCGTTCCCGTGAACCATCAACTAATTTTCTTGGACGTTGTTTCTTCATTTACAAATATACCAGTCGCTTTGGCATTGAATAGCATCAAAAAACGTTGTGCAGAGATTAAAAATCACACACCTCTAGATCAATCGGAATTTATAAATGCTGTAAAATTTTGTTTAGAATGCACTTATTTTTTGTACGGTGAACAATATTTTGGACAAATATTCGACACAGCAATGGGATCTCCTATTCCTGCTACCATTGCTAATCGTTATGGAATGCCTAGTATTTTTTGAACGGTATGTAGATGATTGCCTTATGTGTATTCCCAATGATAAAATTCAGTACGTAATTGATAAATTTGACAATTTCCACTGTAAATTTCAATTTACTTCTGAAATAGAAGTGATCAAAATTAAAATTTGTTAGATATGAACAATAGGCATGATGCAGATAGAGAAATAAAAATTTCGTGGTTTACTAAAGAAGTTTGTTCTCAACGTTGTCTTCACTTTAATTCCGTTGCACTAGCTTGTTATGAAAAAAGTGTCATAAACAGCCTTACAGACCGCGCGGTTAAACTGTACCACCCAGAAGACCGTCCCAAAAACTTGAAAATAGTTCATAATACTCTGGAATTGAATGGCTACTCAAAGACATTCTTCAATCCTATCATTGAAGAGAGAATAAACAAAATCTATAATGGATCGTCATATAAAAATAACATAAAAGGTAATACAGACAATTATATAACTTTATCATACGCTCCGGAGACTTCAGAGAAAATTAAGAAATGTTTGAAAAAGTATGATATAAATGTTGCGCATTGCCTACTTACTGTGTTGTGAAATATTTCTCAAATCTAAAACCTGTAATACCTAAAGATGAACAAACCCACACAGTATACGAATTAAATTGTTTAGATTGTGATGGGGCTTATACTGGAATCTCTAAACAATATTTACAAAAAAGAATGTATGGTCATAAGTATAGCACAAGAAATAAAAACTTAGAAAATTCCACCGCCCTTGCTAAATATTGCTTTGATTAAAACCATCAATTCGATTACAAGAATGTCAATATTTTGACTAAGGAAACCAATCATTATGAAAGATCTATTCTGGAGATGATTCACATAAAACGTGACTCTAATTCTGTGAATCATAGGAGTGATGTGCAGACCTCAAGTCATATTTGAACAAACCTAATTAATTAATATTCTTGCAAATTCCTACATGCGTTCTATAATGTTAAAAGTATATTTAGGTAGAATGAGAAAAGTATATTCAAGATATACTTGAACTCATCTCGTGTGTTAGTCGTTCTTAGACCTTGATGACATGTTGTCGTATTTTTTAAGAGATTCATCTAGCAGTGGATTCTTGATATATGATATTCATAATATTGTTGTGTTTTACAATTTTGATTTCGTGTTTCTGTTCGTTCCGGCAACGTTGGCATTTTGAATGAAATTGGTGCGATAAGGACGCTTTGTGTTAGTACAATTAGGTTATTGAAATAATAAGTCTAATGATGGTGGTCGTGAAACCAAAATGTACGTAAAGACGAAAATATGAAGCATATGGTTTGATGTGACCTATTTCCCGAAAATTTATATATAAATCAATATATATATATATATATATATATATATATATATATATATATATATATATATATATATATATATATAGGTTTCTTCTTAGGTTCTCGCGGACGTAATGTGTAGAACTGGATTCTCGGGTATTGATCCGCGTTGTGTGGTTTCGGTCCTCAAAAGGACCAATTTCACGACGTTTCGGCAAAGTCGCATTTGCCATCTTCAGGTGATTCGACCGTAGAGTCTGGAAAATATCTATATATATGTATATATATTATTTAAATTATTTTTCTTGGGCGTAGCGGCTAATTAATAAACATAGATTATAAAACCATCTTTACTAGTTTCAGGACTCAGATCCCATCATCAGAAGAAATTCTCTCTACAAAAATATGTATTCAATATGATTAGCGTTTACATTCAGGTATGTACAAGTAAAAATAGTGCATGCTAGAATAATCATTGCTCATAATTTATGTTTTTATATATACAAGTGCTTGTTTTCTTACGATTTTAGAGTAATAGCCTGAATGTAAACACCAGTCATATTGAACAATACATACAGAATTTCTTCTGATGATGGGATCTAAGTTCTGAAACTAGTAAAGATGGTTTTATAATCTATGTGTATTAATTAGCCGCTACGCCCATGAAAAATGATTTAAATAATTAAATATAACGGCAAAGAAAATATAATACAGTCTTGGAAGAAGAGGAAAAATTGACAAAATATCAAGATCTCCTGTTCGAGCTCCGCACGCTATTATTGTCGTATTAGTGGTTCTGATCATCGGTGTTTTGGTAGGAATTCGGTCTTCGCTGCGTTCAAACTTGAAGATCACTTCGGCCTGTAAGAACTCGGCGCACATCGCAGCTTCGGTTAACCACCTTTTGGGTTTTTCTGGCGCGACTGCTGCGATGTCGTCGGAGCTCGCAGCAGCCCCGACCAAGTTTGAATGTGGAAAAAAAAAGTATGTATATATATATATATATATATATAGAAAGTTATTCAATATATATTGTGAAATTTAATAAATATTCTGAGATGTTTAAAATATAAATAAGTAATAATTATGGCTCAAACGGCGCTTCATAGAATTCCTCCAATATGTGTGTGTATTCTATGATAATTCATTTTAATATAAAGAATAATGAAAATAAACAAATCCTAATAATAATCTGTAGGCTCGTAACCTGTATTTTTATTACAAAATTCATCATATTGTCGTTTGTTGTAAGTACTATTATACTTTCCTCAAAAACTATGTCTTTATGGAACTCAATGCAACTAGTTCCTAATCTTATACAGAGTTCCTTCAATGCACTTGTGCATTTAATGAAAGTCATTTCAATGGTAAGAAAAAATTATAAATTATTAATTCTTATCACAATAACTAAATGTGGTGTATGTGATAAATAATAAAACGTGTTTCAGAATGTCTATTGCCGGCTAGGTGTAAAATGTTTAATTGTACACTCGAAACGTTCCCACTGAATATGTAGATTATTCATACTTCTTATCCTAGGAAGGTTCATTTACAAACAGTTCGGTATCAGTGTCACTTAAAAATAAATGATTGGAACTTTTGTTTCAAACTGACATCCTCATACACGTCCGCCGCAGTGAAGCCATTTACCATCAGTGCTACTTCTGTATCTGTTCAATGATTTTTAAAAACGATAGTTTTGTGAATTTATTGGACGCACCGACGTGATTGATTGCTTGTTGCTAGAAGCTGGTTGTTGTAGAATAGACGAAAAACTAATTGAATTGTTGTGAAATTTTCCTGAGCTGGGTGATTCATCCCATGACAAATATATGGCCGCCGGCTTCAAAAATAACATTTGGAATGAAAGTGGAAAAGAATTGTAACTGGGAGGTAAGTACATACTTTATTGTTAAATTAGGATAGTGTAATTTTCTTATTGCCATGACACACGTCCAATTTTTGATGTACGGTATTCCGCAAACAATTATCAATTACTCTAAACGCGTCATTAGTTGCATTACCCCCCCCCCCCATAGGTAGATTCTGAAATATCATTCAAGTTTGCATTTGAATTTTGATAATTATTATTATCATATTACTTATGAAATTATGTAGAATACAAGCTACCAGTATAATGTAATCTAGATTTTCTGGTTTGGCCTGAATTCTTCTGGTAATTACTCAACATTTTTGATTAGGATACCAAAATAGTTTTCATTAGTTCTTTGAGCTCTGTTTAAGCGATAGTTAACAATGCCCATTCTTTAGAATTATTCAATTCTCTTCCTGAATATGAGACATCATTTTTAGAGGAAATGTCTCATCACCTACGATCACAGAAGGAGCTTCATTATCCAAACCTGGTAATGGTGCACATGCGTAACAGATGAAGTGTTGTTTTGAATTGCTTTCCCCAGATTAGATTTCCCAAAAATGCCGCCACTACTGTTCTTATTACAGGCACCAACATCAACGGCTATCAAGCTATCAGAACAGCAGAAAATGTTTTCTTATAATTAAAAAATTGCGATCCGCTATTGGAGGAGCTTGAATTATGAAGTGTTTATCATCTACCGCACCCAAGCAGTTGGGAAATTCCAAGTTGTGTTAAAGTTTTCAGCAACACTTTTCCACATTTCTTCTGAAGGTTGCGGCAATTATAAGGTTTTCAGTGATAATTTTGCAAGTTTCCTTGACATCTTTTAGCACTGTACAATGTCCGTGGGATAACTAAAACATATTATTTTCAGAGAATCTCCAGTAGCTAGGTACCTAAAAAAAAACAAAAATTAAGTTAAATGCTGTTTTATTAGATTGTAGACTTCATAAACTGAAGGCCAGCTTATTTTCAGGATCATCATGTGAGGTTACATGGAATACATGGACAATTATGGGAAATCTATAAAGAAAAATGGAACAAAAAATGGACAAGTCTAAAAAGAACAAACTTTGTGAGTATGCGAATCAGTGGAATTATTGAGAAAATTTTTTGATGATGATACGAAAGGAAATATTGAATTTCAAGAAGGAGAGACTGAGGAACAGGAAGACGGAGAACAAAACAACGAAGAACAAAACACAGTACATAATAAGAACCTCCAACTGTTTCGTTTAACATCTCCCTGCAATATGACACAAATGACAGAGAAATATTCAAATAGGTCTACAAGATCAAAGTATTTCTACGACATCGTCGCATAATCAAAATAGATTCCAAACAATTCAAGAAAATTTGTATATATGATACACATACATTTGTATGTTCACATTGAATAGTTAACTTTCCTCGAATCAGAACTTTTGCCATTCACTCACCTTAAACAAACTGCTAATCGTTCCCTCGGTGTAATAGCTTTTCTTTGCTCTGATATACACAAAAATGTTTGTTCCGCCGTGTACTAATTCTCCTTCACTTGCTCGTTTCATCCATGTCTTATGTACCCATTTTCGCTTGTTTGTTGCATGAATTTCTTCCTCTTCTTCATCTAAGACTATAGCAATAATTGCCAGTTCGTCGTAAGAAAAGGAAGTCACCTTGCTGTTATCACTCAAAGCACTGGACTAACAATTGACGAATGTGTGTTTATTGGCATAATCATTTGATCACTGGAACACTTGATACTGAGCTGATACGGAACTGACATGGCTCTGATGTGTGTAAATGGACCTTAATACCATTATTGTCTCATATCTAATATATACATCTAAATATATGAGATGTATACATTCATTAACCCTTTCGCAACGGGCCTTTTTTCACTTGACGTGGCTCATATACGGGGGTTTTCATTACTCGCGCATTCGTGCGCTTCCCGTTCAGAGTATCCCCGCATATTTGCGTTTCCCGTAATAAAAATTAGATGCGTATTTATGCGCTCATCACAAAAACACAGAATCTTTGTTTTTTTAATTGAATGGGATAAGGTAAACATTCAATACGATACTTTTGGATTATATAGAATTTTTTTATTTCAACCAACAGAACTAAATATGAAAAAAAGTATAGTAAAATAATCAACGATATAAAATATAGTTATAATTTTTACTGTGAAATATAATGAAACAAACTTAAATTCAGAAGTGAATGGCACTAACATTTTTCAGGAGATAAGAGAAAAATATAAGGACTAAGACCAATAAATTTTTTTTGTATGATAACATTCGAAGCAAGGGATAGCACATAATGGAACATTACACAACTGGCACTGATATGTCGTTTCTCTTCTGACCTGTTTTTTACTGCAAACAACACATCTTTTTCTCGTTTGCTTATTTTTATCATCTTTTTGTGAATGCGATAAAAAATGTCTGGCTGTCAATCTCAGAGGTGAGTCTTCATTTGCTGTTCTCCTACTTGAAGGTCGCGGAGTATCAACATGATATTTGGCAAGGATCTGCTTGACTAACAAAAGCTGAAAATCTGCAATGGATATATTCCTGCCGTTTTTCATCTTATAAACTGCATGTGCATTCAAGAGCGACATATCAAGAAGGTGAAAAAATACTTTTTTATACCATTTTACGCTTTTGCGTACAGATTCAATAGAACTTTGTAACATGTCGGTGCGGTCTACTGCACCCATGTTTGCATTATAATCTATTATCACCTTCGGCTTTGAAATAGATTCCTTCGTTTTAGGATCTATTTTTTCTGTGACATCAATCTCTGGTGTATGAAATGTACTCAGCATACTAACCTCACGTTTGTCTTGCCATTTCAGGGCCAGGAGATTATTTGAGTTGTAAAATTCTATGTCACCTTTGTTCAGCTTTGTTTTCAACTGCGGCATGTTTTTTCTATTCTGTTTCACTGTGCCACATGCGTTCGTTTTTTTTGACCACAATAAATTATACAAATTCGGGCTGGTATACCAATTGTCTGTATAAAGTGTGTGGCCAGCATTCATGTATTTTTCCATTAGAGTCAGTACAATGTTTCCTGAGATCCCTACATCATCAGCTTCTTCCCTGATGTCAGTTCCGGTACCACAATATATTATAAATTTCAATATATATCCTGTTTCACAGTCACAAATAACAAAAAATTTGACACCGAATCTGTCTCTTCGAAGGTATATATTGTTTGAACGAAAGCCTTCCTTTGAACAGCGTGAGGCTTTCATCTATACATAAATTTTCAAATGGATAAAATATATTTGAGAAAGAATTTTGAAGATGAGTTGAAACCATTCGAATTTTGCATAGTTTATCTTCTTTATTTCTTTCATCTGTATTGTCCACAAAATGCAAATTTCGCAGAATCGATAAATAGCGATCTCTAGAAAAATTTTGTCCAAAAATCGACGTTTCGAGCAATGCCATCTTTTGACCAGTAATCCGTTATCTTTAGCTTTTTCACTTGAGGCATAAGTAACGAAATAGCTAAGAAACAGTATAATTCCGCAACAGACACATCCGTCCATTTTTTTACATGATTAGTTGCCGGCTCATCACGATTTTGTCTATAGAATAAATTAACTTGTTCTGCGATTTTCGTCAAGAGAGAATTATCGAAAAACAACTCAAAACAATTCACTGCTTCAATATTATTCACTCGATTAGAACATCCAGAATTTTCGTTATTGAATGAATGTTTTTTTTGGGTATATAGTCATATTTTCTCTCCCAATGTATTGCCTCGGGATTACTCTTCTTAGTTTTTTTTGTCCTTGGCTCTTCTGAAAATAATCAAAAGTCATATATTGAAAAAAAAAATCAGAAAATAATTACCAGAAGTACATTCTGTTGAACCGCTTCTTGACATATTTGCTAGTGAATTCGAGTTTTCTTCAATATAATTATCACTACCCAATTCATTTTCTGCTATTAGATGGTTTTTCTCTTCAAAAATCTGGACTTCACTATCTGAACCACTTTCTGGGTCAAAATTTAAATCTTCGCTTTCGTCATCTTCCTCAGACTGAGCCCAGTACGCTTCAAGATCGGCGTCAGTCAGTACTTTTTTATTTTTCCAACTCATTTTATAAAGAAAATATTTGAAATTGAAGGAAACTATCATAAATGTACCCTTCTGGATTCACTGTCGACGCTCGAGTGATTACTGTGATTGTAACAGAGTAGGCAGTCGATAGCTTCGCGTTAACAAACACGATACAACAAGTTCAAAATGCTGTCCCGCATTCGCGCGACTCCCGCTTCCAAATGTAATTTTACAGCTTTCGAAATTATGCGTCTCCCGCTTATATGCCAGTCAGCGATTTGCGCTTTTTTGCGGCTCCCGTTACGAAAGGGTTAAGCATATTTAGGCACAATGTTATTTTTGGAAATCATTCAAATAATTTATCCGCAGATTTCACTACAATTTTCAACATCGTTTCAAGCTGCGAGATTCACAATGTACTTATTGATACACAAAGTAATCAGAGAATTTCAATATCTTTGTCAGATAATATCATTTGATGAGGGTGATTGTTTAAATTCATCGGTCTCCTAATCTTCTCCATCCGTTCCGATAGATCTCGAGAATTCAGCTTGAGTTCATAGTTAAGCGTATGATTAACGCTTTTTGTCATGTGAAGTTGCGAATATCCCCAGTTGATTATTGTTATCAGCCTTCAATCGACGCACTGGTATTTTCACATTCGTTTCTCAGATATATATGAACATATGTGAATTGATTGGAAACATTCAAATATAGAATTCTGTTCAAAGTCGTTGTTATGATTTTTATCGTTTCACAGTCATCATCCTCTTCCAAATGCTTGTTACACTACAAATTCAAACTGTCTCATCGTTTTAAGATGTTATTTTTATGTTCATAATACTTAATCTATAAGCTTCATAATTTTCTATAGAATGCCTCCAATATACGTGTGTATTTAATGAAATGATTTTTTTGTTGCTGTGGCATATTTCTTTGTTTTTCATAGCAATGTCTGTAATCGCTGTATAGCTATCAATCAATCGATACACTATTCAACATGATTTTCAATGACCTCGTAGGGTCATGATATGGTTTAAAGTTTTAGTCACAAATGACACGCCTGTTCGTAATTCATTGTTTCATCAAAGCATTTGGGAGGAAACTGGATGCTTCTGAAAACGTCCAGATTCATGTAAAGAATGTACGATTTAGAATCTCGAAGTGTAGGTCATTAAACCATCGATGATGTTTTTATTTCTATTATTTCATTTTTGGAAACGTTGAATTCAACGCCCATATTCCAAACTTGTATATTATAATATTCCTTTCAAAATGTCATAAGAGATATGATGATGGACATAGCTAACGATGGAACATTTTCCAAGAATGGCTGATGATGATTATACAACGAAACTTTGTACATACCATTTCTCCAACATAACCTTCACACGGTTGTTTCCACATAGTCCGATTTCACTATAAGTAAATGAGAAACAATCGGTATTATTCACTAAAATACTTTTGAAATACCGAGAACTTTCAGCTACCAAGTATTCATCATCAGAGTGAACTAAATAAGAAATCAAAATGTGCCTGCTCAAATACGGTTTGAGGTTAATAATTGAAAAAGAGGTTACCTTCAGCCGAAGATAAATCGGGATTTAATTTAATTTAATCAGCGTTCCACCGTTGATGAAGTTTCCGAATTCGACAAGTCCAAGATTCACAAAATTATGAATCAAGTTCAAAATGCTATGTTGGTCAAATAAGATGTAACATTTCAACATGGTTTGAAGAGCATTTCGCCCATATAGAGAAAAACAATGGTGAACAATCAGATTCCGCTGTTGGAAATACATAAACGAAACAACAATTCATTAAATTCCGATTTATCTCCTGCTAAAGGTTACCGCTTAATAACATTCAAATAGTGAGATTTTGATTCCTAATTCAGTTTACTATGAAGATAACTACTTGTAAGCTGGAAGGTACATAGGTACATCAATAATTTTTTTATTGAATAAGGATGATTGTTTCTTATTTATAGTGTCATAGTGAATTCATAGTGTGAACTCTTTTATAGTTTATTATCTTATTTATTCTATTTAATTAGAGTGAATAAATTGTATGTGACCTTGTCACATCATCAGTAACAACGAAACATTTTCATGAACGGCTGATGATTCAGACAACGGAATGTTGTACATACTGTTTCTCCAACATGACCTCAACAATGTCGTTTCAAATGTATCCTATCAGCATGTAACAGCCTGCATATTCAGATGTCTATCTACATTAATGACTAAAGTTCCAGATGTATAACCTGAATATCATATAGATGTCTCTATCCACATTGAACTCGTCACTTTTGTTGCTCTAGTACCAAATGAGTTACTGAATAATGTTGGGGGCGATAGCCTCTCGGTTAAGTACGTACTCGCCCATTATTTCGATAGATTCGAGAGTTCCTGATTCACGCATATCCATATCTTTCCAACTCACATGCGCATCTACTCATTCTTTTGTCTCTTTGACACACTGTCATATTATTACTATATTTGGCTTGGAACTGACTCTGGTTTAGTTCACTACTTCTACATTGGAATAATTATTATTCAAAGATGAAGATTAGTATAAACTTCTTACGAAATATACATTTCATTCAACGAATGATGTTCATTGTAGTATAATAAATACCGTGTTCAATTTTTCTCATATTAATCTCAATTGAGTCAGATACCTTCATAATTACACCTTCTTTTTGATTTATTTCACCATTGTTGTAATGAGTAGTATAGTCATCAAGACCGTGTAAGTCATTTACGAGACAAATCTCCGTCAAAAAATATCCTGGATATGAATTTGAAACTCCCGAAATGCTTTTGAATACTTCCATATTGAGGTGCATTATTGAGAAAGAGCTTACAATGCTTCATATTCATTGAAAGCACCAAAGATTCTAACCATTGGTGTTTTTCTGATTGGAATATTCCGAAAACTGATTCAAAATAACCATAATGTGCAATAGTTAAAATCGTCTCTATAAATAATATATATCTACGAAAATTTTTTTCTATGATAAAATAAGATATGTAGCTTGAGGAAATGTTAACAAAATCCCCAATAACGCCAAAAAGACAGAGAATAGGGAACTTATATTTTCAATGACAGAAATAAGCACTTCTCATTATAATGTTGAAAATAGAGTCAAATACCAATGACCAAACAATGTAGAAAGAATGACAATTTGGTGTTATATGATAGCCGCTTCAGTCATGTTGGCCATCTAGCTCTCTGTTTTTTTTTGATGTATAATATTTTCGAATCCAACCTTAGTTCAACTTTCTAAGACTCTTTTCACATAGTACATTTTTACAACCTCTATCCACGTATTCCTCCAATCAAAACATCCCGACGTAGCCATTCCATCTCAACTAACCTTAGTAAAATCTTCACATATTATCATCTTCGAGGCCTTCAGTTTATTATTGTTTTCGTAGACGGTACAGCAACAAAAGATAGAGAAGAGAGGATGGGTTTGTCACTACTTGTCTCTGTTATTTCCGATGTGATAGCAGCTCCTGAATATGTGTTCTATTCATAGAAGCCTCAATATTATAATTCAGACTTCCATTTCCAGTTATTTCAATGAACTACATTTTAAATTATATAATTTAGTTGTTCAATATAATAATTCCATAACAACCGGACCAATAATACTTGCACTCAAATTTCCTAACAGACCAATGTCTTGGTGTGGGCCAAAAGAATGTGACCTGTGTAGCAAAGTATGTCTTATGGAGACTTTTAGTATTTTATAGATACATCAACCCATGTGTCATATATTCACTTTCTTCGAAGCCCTTAACTGGTCTAAGGTTGCTGAAGAATGTTTTCGGAATATTCCCACCCAGGATATAGGAAGAGTTAGGCACCTAGTGTTTTGGATTGACCGAAGTTAAACATAGTCTTGTTACTTTCCTATGCTAATAGGGTATGAATACTTTCCGGTGTCTTCGTAATTATTAGAAAATTCTGAGATTACCGGAGATTATCTACAATTTTTTGTGCATAGGTAATACTGAGCGGGAAAATACTGCATCTAATGCATATTTGAACTTTATTGTTTGGCTATTTTCATATTGAATGAACATGTGAAAAATGAAACGACTATTATGGCATTGTTCTAGACAACGAAATTGCGGATTTTATGATTCTATTGGCATGGAATAACCTGCGGAACGTCTCTACAATTGGAATTCCCAGTATAATAAAATAAATTAATGGAATCGGTAATGGGCTAACGTTTCTTTCTATATTTAACCGCTTATTTAAACCAAATCTCCATTCACAATTCAGATATCATAGTTATTTATCGAAATGAACAAATCTGCTATAAAATGATGTGCTCTTTTGAAAAACTGGATTAATGACCAAATTTTATAGAGGATCAAAGTGTTTTTCCATAATTTTGATGAAAGGGTAAGTTAACTATGGGATAATTGTCTCCAAAAAATAAATGAAATAATTTTCAATTTTCACAATTGCCAGAAAAGGCCTTAAGCTTTGAATGATGGAATGCCTTCCGTACCTCGCTTTACATTTCATAACGTTCACTACTACCTATTATTCATGAAAGTATATTTTTCACACAGATCTCATGTCAAAAGAGATTCTATGTCATTCAGCGCTTAAAGACGACTGTTCACTAAGGCAAACTTCTTTTCATTGAGATTTAAAATTCAAAAAAGATTAAATACATCTTACATGTATCTTGTTGGGAAATGTTGAAATGTTAGTGCTTAGATTGATGCATATTGCATATTTTAACAGTATATTTTCGTTTTTTCATGCAATCTTCATTCATATTTTAACTAGTTTTAGTGAGTTCAATCGAGTCTCTAGTCGTGGATCACAATTACTTCATAATAAAGTTATACATGTCAATAACCCTGTGGTACATTATGTTGTCAATTCGAATGAACTTTCAATGTCATTATTTGAAGTATAATTTTTCAGATTTAATTCATGATGTGTGAAAAATAAAGCTAGTGAAGGGTCCGAAAGGGAAAAATTGTGCTGAAATGAGGAGGGTAAGAGAAGCGATCCACGGATCAATTTTGATGAACTTTATATGAATCTATGTTATCACTGAGGAGGGTTATTTAAAAAATCTCAAAGGAAATTGAACTTTGATATATTCACTTAACATATTCCGTTGCGCAGCAATAATGTCAGTATTTCTAACCTTAACGGAAGTAATAAGACAGACTAGTAGAAATTACTTTTGAAAGATGTTGCTGCGTAACGGACATGTTGAGTGAACGAAACAGTTTAATAAGTGTAATCTTGTATTAAATTATCTCGGTGATTAACGAGTTAGTTCATTTTGGTACGAATTGTTTTCATTTTTAATTCTTAACTTTATATGAAAGATATTCCGTATTGTGACCTCCGCTTTGAAGGGTTGCAACCTATGATTCGAAAAAATAAACATTCCCAAATTTTCATATAAAGGGACTAGGTGAAAGAGTTCCTTCCTGGCCCAAGAACTAGGGGTATAAACATTGTGAATTTTTCCGCAATATACTCGATTTGTCACAGATAATCAAACTGTTGAATTGCGCAATATATATTCAAATCCAAAATGTATTGTTCAGTAATTAAATTATTTCATGGTATGAAAATAGGCGTTATTATTATCATCGTTATCACCAGACACCTGACGTAATCAAGACCATCTGATTACTCCATCGGACATGGTAATGAATCACTTATTATTGGCTACGAAGGGAAATGGTTCAATCAATATTTTTTCTTTTGAAAAATTGATTGTCTTCCGTAACCATTCGTGATTTTCCGAATATGGTTAATTTAAGTTGAATATGTTAAAGAAGACTATTACTCCTATACATAATGATATTTCATTACAAAAACTTCGTTTATAAGTAATATGTCGAGTTCAGGGAAGCTACTGGCTATTGCGAATGAAAAATTGAGGAAAGAAGCACTGGCTTTAATCTCAACAATTTGTTACGCGATTTGTACAGTGAAGCATTTCTAAATTTATAGCATCGAAGATTTATACGGGCGAATTTGCTTTTGAGCGCTTCTATATGTGTATGCAAATTTGCGGCATCGTAAATAAATTAATGATGCGGTGAAATAAAGTAGGGTTGGACCTTTTTCGGAAATAACTGCGTTTTATCAATGTCGGTTCCATCAGATAGCTCTTATATCTGAATGTACGATTAAAATTCACAGGATAAATTCCTGGCAAAAAGCAGTATTTAATATTGTCAAGACTATCTCGCCTTAGTGCATATGGCAATACTTTATGTTAATCATGATCCACATCTACATTCGACCTCCTTGTAGGATTGAAAAATCAATGATACCCTGCCTGCAGTTTTGGCATCCATGGATGTGGTCGACAGAGGCAAAACGATCCTCAATAAAATGATTGTACGTATCTGTTATTGGTGAAAAATTATCAGTCACATAGATCATAGCTATTTAAAATGATTGTTTGGGCACGCATTATTGATCGGAATTTTTTTGAATACAGAACATGAGGTATAGAATTGACTCTATAGCGTGAACTCTATGCACTCTTGATAATTTCAAAGCTAAATGTGATATACCTCGATTAAACAAGGGATGAGTTAATACTTTTCATGTGAAATAGTTATGTATTGATATGTAATGCTGATAGTTATGTGGGATTGAACTGTCTTCATGTATTTAGGACTGCAAGACTCATTTGAAATTTTCAATGATCGATCGTATCAAATTATTTTTCTTCAGGCAATAGTTTCACCAGTTCCTACAACTCTTTAGGATTCTATTCTTTTTGGTAAGAGCTTGGTAATCACTACTTGAAAATCAGACCATATTGCTGGTCACCCTCAGTCTGAGCTAAATTACCTCCATTTCAAATAACTATCCTACCTATTGTTACCTACAATGAATAAGGGATCTGAAAAATCAATATCATAAAGCTGCCGTGGATTATTTTCATATTCAAATTTACATACGATTTGTCTTATAACTCAGAAGTAGGTAGTGGGCCTCTTGGAACACCCCTCCCCCCCACTCTACCTTCAGGCTCCACTCCTTCCACACTCAGGATAACCTACTAACGATAATTCCACCCTTTCGTCTTTGTCTCTCATTGATTGATCCCTACACTTGTACTACATCTGCATTTGTTATAGTACGTCATCTATGAACATATGAGAGAACTAGTGTCTGAAATTTCAAATGTGATTATAGACTCCTGTTGCTAGGCCATCTATAATTCAATGGAGGAATCTGTAAAGGAGCTCTAAAATCTTGAATAATTATTTAATATGAAACACGTAGATTGGTCATAAATTTTAGATTTCGTTCATATTGGTATTTAGAATTCATAATTCTGAATATTGTTGTATAGGAATATAGATAGTACCGGACGTTCGTGTAGTAAAAGAATCAGATTTGCATTTATTTCAATTCATAAGCCGCGTATATTTAATTTCATTTAGAACCATGCATATTCCATGTCAACACAAGATGACGAAACAGATGTGAGCATGAAAGCCACAGCACAGAATCGTGAAACTGGTGGAGCATCATGAGCGTGAAATGAGCAAAAGAGGACTCGGCTGGAGCTGGTGTAGGTGACTTGACAAGTACCTCGATTGGTATTAAAGAACGCCCCGCAAGCGTTGGATCGAATATTGAGAATATAGTCTGTGAGTTAGAGATTATTACGATTATAGTCAGTGAGACAACAATGATAGTGAGTTAGACTAGTAAAGAACCAGTGAGTGAAAACAACCAGTCGCGCCGCCAAAAGTGAGTATTCCGCCAGTTACCATTGCAATATTAGGTAATTTTCCTAATTAATGGATGAATAGTCATTTTGAATAAGACTCACATGACTATTTGTTTGCAAGGCTATAATAAGGGAATAGCCTGCTTGGACCGCTTCCTTTGCGGTTACTGTTTCTGAGCCTAATTGTGCTTCCCCAGGATCTTGATAAATCATTATTATATAGAGTCAAATATTTATTTCTTTTCAAGCGATAAATAAACTTATTATTGAGAAGTTCCGTGTTTGTCTAGCATGACCTTCTCCAACAGCAGCCAATTAGTCAGGAAGTACCCAAGTATTAATTGCAATTGAAGCCTGCAATTTTAATACTATTCAGTCTACACTATTAACCCCTGGTTACTCACTTCACTAAGACTACCCTGGGACAAGCCTATCCATAGATAGCACAGTGATACGCTTTGTGGTAAGGGCCCTAGCAGAAGCCCTTAATGAGGAGTAAGCCTAGACGAAAATCTGACGCCCGAGGAACCAACATAAGAGTAAATCGGATATAGATCTGGTACACTTGAAGAAGTGTTGAAACCGTCGTAAGCAAAAATCGCCAAGAAAGTAGCAAGGTACGTCACAAACCATCTATAACTATAAGGAGGAATTCTTTAAATCTGTTATGGTATGCTACCTATGAAATTATAGTAGAACTAGTGTCTCAAATTGTTGAAGGAATTTTAGATTTTTGTTGTAACGCCATCTATAACTCAATAAATGAATTCTCTGTATCTGCTATTTCGGTAATGTGCCAGTTTGATTCAGCTGCAATTAAAACAGAGATGTTTTGGATTGATATCACAGTCATGCGGATGCATACAGGGCGTGATAGAGCAAAGCAACACAATTCTTCCTATGAAGAGTGTAGTGAGCCACTAGAAGAATGAGGATAACTCTTGTCTTGGTAGTTGCTACAACCTATGTCAATCAAGACAGAGTTTGTTAAAATATGGTTTGACAAGGTGAAAATTCAGGGTCTTTCATGATAGATTGATGAATAGTTTATTCGTTCAAATCACAAAGACACCCTTATTGAGCGTAGGACACGTCAGAACACAGTGACCTAATTAAAATATAGTATTGTAATGTAATAAAATGAAATAAACGAATGAAATTGGTGAAATTATTCTATAAACATGCAATAGTATACTTCATAAAACATTTCAAACTACTACCTATCCTCCAAGTCTTAATTTTTGAACATTTAGATTACACATGAAGTCTGAGCAAAAACAAAGCTGATTTCCTACCATTCCTGGTTGGAATAGTAGTAGAAGTAATTATGATAACTAGAGACAGGGCTGCAGTGCTGCCTTATAATATCTTAACGAAAGTTCCTTCTTTAGCTTGCAAGGAACGTCATGTCCTATCAGGTTCGGTGCTGAGTTATGATAGAAGTTTGGTATGGAACTGAGACATAGGGCAGATGGTTGGAATCACAACATTGGGAACGAAATGTGATGTATGATTTTAATGTTGACTACTTTACTTCATAATACTAGCTTAGATTGACTAAAGGTTAAATGACTAGCTGAACATACCGAACTTACTTCTTACTATCATCTAATGTATTAAAGTATCTAATCTCAAGGGAGAAGCCTTGCTCTCCTGATGAAAGTCCATGCTATAGTTCGGCGAAGGTGAACCTACGTGACGGCATTGACACTCATGTCGATATCACACCTCTATCGCAAGTTGAAAAAATGGTTAACTTTTTTCTCTCAATATTCGATTTTCCTTCACAATTCCTATTTGATATCATATATCATCAACAAACTCTGTACATAGCTATTGGACATACATGTCATCATCATACTTTGGGATTTGTGGATCCCCTTCTAGTTTTAAAGCTTCTTGCCTGAATGATGTGATTGCATCATAATATTGTTTTCAATTCATATTTGAAATCTACTTGTTTTATATTAAGTTATCGATTTTTTCAAATCATTTATTCACCTATATATATATATATAGAAATACATAATATCTTTGTACCATCTTTATGTCTTTCTTTACTGAATTCTTGCGCTCTACTTCAGGCTCTCATGGCTTTTTATCTTCCTAATCCTTCAATATAAATTAATGCTAATATATCTCTCGATAGTTAGAATATACTTTACAGATCTGCCTTTTAGTTCAGGCAATAAGCACGGAGAAAGACCATAATAAGAAAAAATATAGTAAGCTAGAATTTCAAAATTTTTTTGCATTTTGTTCCTAATACCCCATAGATCATTCATGACTATCAAGACCGCGGGGGTCGACCTTCCTACCCCCTTAAAACGGAGTTTCAACCCCTCAGAGGAGCACTCTTATGAAAACAGTGCAAAATCAATGAATTAAGAGCCGACGTTTGTGAATAATAAAGTATAATTTTGTTCCAAAAATTACCTCTAGTAGGTTTTTTGGGTCGCTGATCATGATTCCGCTGTAATTTTTCTCAAAAAGGTCTCCCTAGATGGAAAATTCGGGAAATTTGAAATTTTCCTGAGACTGTTAAGGATAATAAAGTATAATTTTGTTGCAAAAATGACATCTAGTAGGTTTTTTGAGTCGTTGAACACGATTCCGATGTTATTTTTCCCAAAAAAGTCTCTCCAGATTGAAAATTCGGGAAATTTGAGATTTTCCTGAGACGGTTATGAATAATTAAGTGTAATATTGTTACAAAAAAGACCCCTAGTATGTTTTTGGGTAACTGATCACGATTCCGCTGTTAATTTTCTCGGAAAACTCCCTCCAGATGAGAAATTTGGGATTTTCCATCTAGAGAGTTTTTTGGCAAAAATAACAGCGGAATAGTGATCAAACAAATTTCAAATTTCCCGAATTTTCCATCTGGAAAGAGTTTTTTGTGAAAAATAACAGCGGAATCGTGATCAACGACCCAAAATATCTACTAGGGGTCATTTTTGTATTAAAGTTTTACTTTATTATTCATAACCGTCTCAGGAAAATCTTATATTTGCCGAATTTTCCATCTGGAAAGAGTTTTTTGGGATAAATAACAGCGGATTCGTGATCAACGACCCAAAAAACTTACTACAGGTCATTTTTGCAAAAAAATTATAAATTATATATTATATATATATTTCCCAAATTTCTCATCTGGAGGGAGTTTTCCGAGAAAACTAATTGCGGAATCGTGATCAGCGACCCAAAAAACATACGGGAGGTCATTTTCGGCTCTTAATTCATTGATTTTCAAACCTTTTGGATTGTTTTTATGAGAATGCTCCTCTGAGGGGATGAAACCCCGTTTTGGGGAGGTAAAAAGTTCGACCCCCGCGATCTTGTTAGTCATGAATGATCTATGGGGTATTAGGAACAAAATGCAAACAAAATTTTGAAATTCTACCCTACTGTATTTATTTTTTTTATTTTCTGGTTTGTTGCCTGGACTATTTTGCAGTATTTGTCATCTCTACTACTGCGACACTTCTCCACAGGCTACCTGAGCCATACGTGGATCAAAGCTCCAGTCTCACTTCAATTATCGCTTCTTCCTCCATAATACATGAAATTATTTAGGCATGTTTTGTAACTCATATAACAGCTGTCTGACCTCTGTACAGTGTACCTAAGTCATATGTGTAGACCAGAGTTGCAGACTTACTTCAATTATCTCTTCTTTCTCCATCATATATGGAATCATTTTGGAATATTTTGTAACTCATATTACTGCTGTCAGACTTCACCACCGTGTACCCAAGTCATATGTGTGGATCAAAGCTGCAGACTTACGTAATGGTACACTTCTTCTGAACTATAAACATTATAACATCTATGTCGAACCTCTTTCGAATTTAATCTCGACTATTTCTTCTTCATCTGTTACTACTGCGTCTACATTCATCTCCTCACTTTTCTTTAGTTCCTCCATGACATATATACGACTGATTTTGCATAGTGACATATTTCAATTATCCCGTGACGTCTTGGGTGATCATTCTTATAGCCACTGGAGTGTTATTGAATCACCGAATGGAATATTCGCTAGCAATTAGTTCGCTGATTTAAGTAGTACCATGTTTACTATGATATGAATGAAATATGCTTTGTTGCAAATTTTATGTTATTGTTATGATTAAATAAAAGTATTTTGTTGTACGCAAATCGCATTTCCAAATAACATGTAACCATTTTACTGATTCCATATCAGTTTAATTCAAATTTGTATCTCATCATCATATTCATAATGTTCTGATAATCATAATCAGTAAGAATTGTCTTATTGTTGATAATAATAAATGATCAATCTTGTATCGCTCTAGATATACGACCTCTAAGAAAATAATTGTGCATACTCAATACTTTGTACTCTTCTCAATGATAGCTGATTTCCATCTTGAAATAACCATTTCTATTTCGGAATAACTATATGTTAACCACGTTATTGTTGATCTTACATTCATCACTCCTTAATGACTTTCTGGGATAATTTTCCGTTGCAATGAATATGTATCTCCAAACCAAATCTATCCAATGTATATCTTATTATATATAACTACTGCCTTTGGTTTAAAATTATTTGATAATTAATTAAGATTGATCTCGATAATAATCATTTATCGATATATAATACTTTAAAATGTAATAATTACGTTTAATATTCAATAATTACCATTACGCTTTGAGAATTCTTTTTCTCACAGTAAAATTTCATTACTCTCTAATTAATTCCAATTAATTACAAAAGTTGATACTATTTATATACTTGATCAATTCATATATCTTTGATAACGTAGTTATTTCATTATTCTTGTTTATAACCGAGTTCAGATCCAATTCATACTATTAAAAGTCATATATTACATTACTTCAATATTATTCAATATCGTTGAATGTGATATCAAAAAACTTTTGATTTTGGTAAATCTACTGAATTAATAAATTATTAAATTAATAATTTCTCATAAGCCTATATAATATATTTGACATAAGATTGTAGCTTCAGAATCTCGTATAGTACTGAAAACCAAGGATTTCAAGAAACGCATTGATGAAGTAAAGAAGGAGAATTTAATACTGAAGAAAAAAGTTCAGTACCTTGAAAAACGAAAAGGAAAAACAACCTAATTGTATTTGGACATGATCCACCAGAAAACAACTTACTTGAATTCAACTTAAACAAATTGAACAACCTACTAGAAACCAGTATAGTACTGCCTGATATAAACAGTATACATCGATTAGGGAAATAAGCTAACGGACCAATAAAAATAGAATTTACGTCTTTCCTAAACAAATTATATGTTCTGAAGAACTCTTATAAGCTAAAAGAAACGAAAATGTTCATCTCAAATGACTTGTCTATTGAGGAAAGAGAAGAACAGAAAGTCTCAAGAGAACATTTTCATCTCGCACGACGTGAAAAAACAACAAGGCCTTCATTAAACAAAACAAACTTTTTCTAAACGATAACGCATATAGCGTCAAAGAATTGCAAGAGATATAGAAGTGTTCAGACTATCTAGTGCACCATCCAAACCCAATAGTTCTGAACAACAGATCTACCCAAACTCGCTGAATGTTCAAAGAAAAAAACCGAACAATTCAAGCGAAGAAGTTCTTCAACCAATAGAAGGAGAAATAGAAAAACTAGAAAGAAAAATTGAAAGCTATCAAGACCGGGTA
The DNA here is from genome assembly GCA_958510875.1 of Endomychus coccineus. NCBI lineage: Eukaryota > Metazoa > Arthropoda > Insecta > Coleoptera > Endomychidae > Endomychus > Endomychus coccineus. Next base: position 95,224,657 of record OY294068.1, read on the forward strand.
TTTTGAAACCATTAGCGAAAGTCGAACTGGGTAACTATCCAATTCGATATTATCCCAAAAGAAATAAAAAAGACTGACACATCAATAAGGCTTAAAAACACAAAAACATTACGAAAAAACGAAAACAGCTGATAACTAATAAAATAATTTTAAACATAGCAACAAGGGATTCTCTTTTTCGTAATTATTCAAGAGATAAGACGGAGTTATCAGAACAAATTTACAGTAGATTCAGAAACAAATTAACTAACCTCATAAAAAATACTAAATACAATTATTACAAAAATGAAATTCAAGCCGATCCTAAAAAATGCAAACATATATGGGATGTAGTGAAAGAATTCTGTGGTGTTAAAAAGACAGAGTATATTGAAGAAATTGAATTGAACAATGTAATTATTAATGATAAAAAATATTGTTGACGAGTTCAATAAATATTTTAGTAGTGTCGGCAAAAACTTAACAGCAAAAATAAATACTAATACCAATAAAACTAAACATATAAGCAAGGTCATTCAGAGCTCTATTTATCTTGAGCCAACAACTAAGAGTGGAATAGAACAGATTATCATAAATCTGAAGACAGAAGAATCCCCAGGAGAAGATGCAATAACATCTAAAACTGTGAAAACCATAGCAGACCTCATTATAGAGCCCCTATGCAATCTTATAAATCGTTGTTTAGAAGAAGGATTCGTACCAAAAATATTTAAGTGTGCATCAGTAACACCCATTCAGAAAGTGGGGCATAAAAATAACATATCAAACTATAGACCAATATCTGTACTATCAGTATTTTCTGAAATATTTGAGAAAGTTATAGCAATACGTCTTAACAAGTTCATAAATAAGTTTAACATACTAGCTCCTAATCAATATGGCTTTCATGAAAATCAGTCTACACGAGATGCTATCGCTAACTTATTGAGTAATATTCACAATGGCATCAATAACAATAGAAAAATCATCTGTTTTTATAGATTTAGCGAAAGCCTTTGACACTGTATCTCATAGTCTCTTGTTAAGCAAGCTAGAATGTATTGGTATTCGTCGTTTAGCATTATTTCAAAGCTACCTCACAAACCGTACTCAAAAAAGTAAAAATCGGTGAGCATGTCAGCATCCAAATTTCAATAGAAATAGGTGTATCTCAAGGTATCGTAATAGGACCTACACTATTCTCGCTATATGTAAATGACTTTCTACTTCCTCCAACACAACGAGAAATATCGCCACTTGCGGACGATACGGTAGGTATTTACGAAGGCAACACCTGGGATGAAGTCACTGCTATAGCTGTATCCGATCCTAATTATATAAAAGATTGGTACGAGACTGATCCGCTCTCCATCAATATCACGAAAACTGAATACTTACCTATAACAATCCTAAACCAAAATGTACCTGTTTTTAACTCTTTAAAGCTTAATACTTCTGAAATTCAATCAGTAACATCCTTTAAATAAATAGGATTAACTATAGATAGTCATCTACGTTGGAATTAACATTTTAATAAGATACATGAAAAACTTAGACATCTTATTCATAAGTTCAGACTTTTGAGCAACATCATCAGCTTAAGCGAATTGAAAATTATTTATTGCGCTTCATTTATACAATACGGAATTACTGCATGGAGTGCATTTAGCGGATATAATTATCTGAAAATAGAACGACTACAAGAGAGGTTCTCAAAGATAATGCTAGGGGAAAAACTTCAATATCTATCTCATCTAGTCTTCAAAGAATTGCAAATATTAGATCCCAGTCTACTGCAAAGCAGTTCTACTTTACTTTGCAAAGGATAAACATCTGTGTCAAATAGTTTCACAGAACCACGGTACACGTAGCCTAGGTGAAATACAATTACCAAAACTCCAAAAAACACACTCGATGAGAAATTTTACATATATCGGACCACGAGTAATCAATTTACTTCCGCATGAAATTCGATGCTGCTATAATTGTTGAATACAAACGTCTCATTAATGAATATATTCTTCAAAACGGTAGAGAATATTTCGATTCCCTTTTTCATTTATAATAAAGATCAATTATCTGATGAATTACTTATGCCCATGAATATTCAGTAATGTAACATGAACACTAATTTGTATACCATACAATTAACAGGAACCTGTAATCTTTATATAACTATTTTCTCCTTTTATACACAATTCATTTATGAATTCCTTTTAAATCGGCTTGCCGAGTGAATTAAATTTGCTTTTCAACTCAAAGAAATCACAAATAGATTTAATGGCACATGTGGTTTTAGTTACGCTGTCTCGCCCCTCTCCTCTCGTACTGTGGCTTGTTTAGAGCGCTTGTCGGCTGCGGTACGACCACTGGCGGGTATATGTGTAGGCCTGTAAAACGGTTTGCATGCGCCTTCGGTGGTGGACGCGTCTCGGCCGGGGGTGGTTTGCATGGGTAATGGTTTGGGCGGAGGTAGTGATGCCGTGGGCTTCAACTGTATTGTGTTACATTCTACCAATGGTGCGAATTGCCAGGTTCCTTTCAATTGTTAGTTCATAACAACTATGTCTTAAGTATTTATGTGTTTGGATTCTTATTATTTTCCTCTGTGAATTGATATCACTTACTCATATTGCTCAGAAACAATTCCTAGAGAATTTAATGAGCTAATTTTTATTTATTCACAAGCATATTGTATTTATCATTATGATTTTCGAATTATTTCATATTGCTGTAGGTATGTATATCTTGTTGAATGAATTATTATTATTATTAGAAAGCGACGCATATTTGCGTGCCGTTTTGCCCTGAATTATTGCTATATACTAGGAAGAAATAGTACTTAATTGAGTAATTGACGGGCATATATACTGCTCCTGAGGAAATAAGACTGTGCGGGCTAAGTATGTCCATTTGGTAGCTCGTGTCACACAGGGCATAGTTCATATAAGTTTGTATTTTGATTTACTTGTGTTTCCTTTTTCCGGTTCTAATTTCATATCCATTTCCTTTCCCCATTGCGTTTCTCACTCTACACCCATCTCTACTTTCTATTTTCACTTTCCGTTTCATCATATTAATAATCCATGTTATATGAATTCCTCAAAGAAAAGACTGATCAGAATCTCCATATAATAACTGATGAAAGGGCTGGCAGTGTCGCCCTATAATATTCGAACAAGGGTACCTTCTTCGGTTACAAGAAACGTCATGTCTCAACAGTTAACAGGTTAGGTACTTGGTTATGGTAATAGTTCCGTATGAAACTTGGACAAAAAGGGCATATATTGGAATCACAACACTAGGTACGAAATGTGATGTCTGGTTTTAATTTTCACCACATGTTACTTTCTAATACTAGTTTAGATTGATTCTTCTATTTATATTTGTGTACCATTTGGGAATATCTGTTATGTTCTCTTGGTATGCTGGTTTTCAGATATGACTGAAAATAAAATGAGAACTATCGTTTCTGACGTTTCGGTGATATACAATTATCTTTATCAAACAATTTTTCATCAATTAGTGTTTCCATGTAATTTAAGAAACAATAAATTCTAGTCTTCCGAAACTTACAATAATCTAATTCAAACAAAATTCTATTATTACGAAGTACCATTTTCCACTTGTCTATTTAAAATTCAACCCAAAAAAAATAACGTATTATGTAACTATGACTGTTTCATCGACATAATACATATGGACTGCGCATGGCAATGATAAGCGCGGGTAGTGCCGGCGTGAGAGAGGGGAAAACGAAGAGGCCTAATACTGTCTTTATCTATCGGCTCGGGACGTAAACATACTAGCTACAGTCATGTTGCATTTCCATGGCAACGCAGCGGCCAATAGAAACGCGATAGATAAAGTAGATAAAGACAGTATTAGTCCTCTTCGTTTTCCCCTCTCTCACGTCGGCTCTACCCGCGCTTATCATTGCCACGCGCAGTCCATATGTATATGTCGATGGACTGTTCCCTAACGTTTGCATTTTGCGCGCTTGGTTAATACGCATGCGTGCTGTACAATAGCTACGCCGGCGAACTCGTACTATGAGTAACAATTTTGAGGCTGAATTCCATAGAATTATCTTAATAATAAAAGTGAAATGTTAATCATAGAATAACTAATTCATACAATAGTCATATTTCGAATTGCATAATCTTAAAATGTCTTATGTTCAACTAGATTCAATCCATTTCGAATTGATAATTAGCCATACATTACTCTTTCACACACAACCGATCCAATGTTTCCTGCAGTTTTAAATGGATCTTGAAAACAAAGTCGGCTGCAGACGCATTTGATTAATCGAAACCATCTACTCTTCTCTAAATTACATGGAAACACTAATTCACAATTTTTGATGAAGATAATAAACTTTTATCGAAACGTCTATATATATATATATATATATATATATATATACAGGGTGTCCCAATATTGCTGGGACACAGAGCTACCACGTATTCTAGAGGTCAAAATAAGTCGATTGAGCCCAATTTACCTGTATACCAAAATGTACCGTTTGTCCGTGAGAAGAGTTCAAAGTTTACTAAAAAAAATACATTTTTGTATGTTGTTCCGAAGTGCTTTATACAAATTTAATGAAATTTGGTAAATGTGTATTCTAGATGATTAGCTTACTTTTAGTAATCAAAAAAACCCAAAGAAAATTGTAGAGGGGTTGGAACCACCCTCACCCCTTGGAATTTTTTCCCCCATTTTTGTAGGGGAATACGGTTTTAAGACTTTTTTATCTGGAAGGCCTACTCATTATCTTCATTTTCTTACTCTTGTAAAAACTCCGTATTTTGCGTAGTTTTCAAGAAAAAAAATGTTTTCGCAAACACTGATAACCGATTTTCGGGTATAGGTTTAATAAAATTGTAATACAAAATTTAGTTGGCCGCGGACACAAAGACAAAACCAAATGTTATGATTTTGACAGGAAACATAGTTTATTGTTAACAGTAAATGTGTCAGTTATTTGTTCTCTTTTGCTTGTTTTTTTATTATTTCTTATTGTCATCACTGTTTTTGTTCAATTGTTATTGCTGTTGTTGCTGTTCCTTTGACGTCCCACAATTATGAATTTTCCTTTTAATGAACAGACCGACATGTTATTAGTTCTTGGATATTGTCAAGGTAACTGCCGCGAAAGTGTTCGCGTGTATCAAGAGAGGTATCCAAACCGGAGAATTCCAAACCATAAAACTTTTGCCCGAATCGAAAGACGTCTTCGAGAAACGGGGAGGTTGACCCCAGTAAGAGTTAACGCTGGAAGACCTCGACAAGCTCGAACACCTATTGCGGAAGAAGCTGTTCTTCAAATGATTGATAACAATCCTAATACCAGTACTAGAAGATTGCAACGAGGAGCTGGAATTCCAAAAAGCACTGTAAGTCGAATCATTAGAGATCAATTAATTCGGCCATTTCACATCCAGCCAGTGCAAGAATTGTTGCCACCTGACTACGAATTACGTTTAAGTTTTTTACAAACTATTCGGGAGCGCAGAGTAGTCGACAACGGATTCCATACTAAGATCTTGTTTACTGATGAGTCTTGTTTTACACGTCGCGGTATGACAAACCTACACAACGATCATGTTTATGCAGATGAAAATCCACATGCCATTAAAAGTAGACATTATCAACGTGAATTTAAAATTAATGTCTGGGTCGGAATTATTGGCGAATTTATAGTCGGACCGTTACGATTACCTGATCGTCTGAATGGCGATAGTTACCTCCGTTTCCTTCAACAAAATTTGCCAGAATTATTAGAAGACTTGCCTCTTAACTTGCGTAGAAATACGTTCTTCATGCATGATGGTGCACCACCTCATTTTGCACGTGCAGTAAGAGAATATCTTGGTGAACAATTTGGTGGCAGGTGGATAGGTAGGGGACAAGAAGCACCCATTCAATGGCCTCCGCGGTCTCCAGATTTAAACCCTTGTGACTTCTTCATCTGGGGAGAATTAAAAAGACAAGTGTACGAGGTTCAAATAAATAACATCGAACAACTGTGGAATAGAATTCAAAATGCTGTAAATGCGGTACGAGAAAATGACGATGTTTTAAGAAGAGTGCATTTAAATTTTTTACGTCGAATTGACCTCTGTATTAATGAAGGTGGAGGTCACATTGAACACTTGTTATAAAAATTATTGTTTGTCTTGTGTAAATGTATTGTGTAATTTGTGTCTAATAATTTTATTAAACCTATACCCGAAAATCGGTTATCAGTGTTTGCAAAAACATTTTTTTTCTTGAAAACTACGCAAAATACGGAGTTTTTACAAGAGTAAGAAAATGAAGATAATGAGTAGGCCTTCCAGATAAAAAAGTCTTAAAACCGTATTCCCACCCCTACAAAAATGGGGGAAAAAATGCCAAGGGGTGAGGGTGGTTCCAACCCCTCTACAATTTTCTTTGGGTTTTTTTGATTACTAAAAGTAAGCTAATCATCTAGAATACACATTTACCAAATTTCATTAAATTTGTATAAAGCACTTCGGAACAACATACAAAAATGTATTTTTTTTAGTAAACTTTGAACTCTTCTCACGGACAAACGGTACATTTTGGTATACAGGTAAATTGGGCTCAATCGACTTATTTTGACCTCTAGAATACGTGGTAGCTCTGTGTCCCAGCAATATTGGGACACCCTGTATATATATATATATATATATATATACATATATATATATATATATATATATTCTTCTATTGAAATTCTTGAATCATTTGGAATATATGTGTGCTTTCTTGGTATTTTGGTTTGTTAATATACTGAAAATAAAATAAAAATTCTTTTTGACGTACCGATTATGTTTATTATCTTTATCAAAATTGTGAATCGGTGTTTCCATGTAATTTAGAAAAGAACGGATTATTTCGATTAATGAAATGCGTCTGCAACCGACTTGTGTTCTTAAGATCCAATTAAAACTGCAGAAAACATTGGATTGGTTGTGTGTGAAAGAGTACTGTATGGCTAATTACAATTCGGAATGGATTGAATCTGGTTAAAAATAAGACATTTTAAGATTATACAATTATGAATATCTATGATTATGGTATGAATTAGTTATTCTATGATAAACACTTCACATGTATACAAAACAACTAATTAAGTTTAAGATAGTTCTATGGAATTCAACCTCAAAATTGTTACTCATAGTGTCATAGTTAAATAATACGTTATCTTTTTTTGGTTGAATTTTAAATAGACAAGTGGAAAGTGGTACTTCAAACTAATAGAATTTTGTTAAGTTTGAATTAGATTATTGTAAAGTTACGTAAGATTGAAATCTATTTTGTCATCTACACAATTGTTCCTTCCAATTTGAATACATTCTAATATCAACGTTTGTTGTCATTCGTTTCAATATTTAAAATTTTTGTATTGTTGTACTCGAATGTATGGTTAGTGTTTTTCACATGAGCGCAGTTGATGGATTTTTGGTATATTTGTGCCCATTCAATCTTTTTTCGAGGCATCGTGAAGATTGGCCAATGTATACCTTTTCGCAATCTCTGCAAATACTGTTTATTCCATCCCTTGCGTAAGCGTCTTGGCTTATTCCGTACGAGTGCCTCAGATGATGGTAAGGCACACGTAGTGTCGCATTATGGCGATGAGTGTACGTCGAGGTCACTTTTGCGACATGTGGCGATAGACCAAGTTGTTGAGTACGCCATATTGGGGATGATCTATTGCGTACGATCATTCGGAGGTCCAGAGTAATATCCACGAGCCTGTTATAACGCAATGAAGACCAACAGCAGTGAGATGTTGAACAAGAGGATATCCAAAGAGTTTCCTCGGGAACACTCACTTGGATGTTACCATTTCTTCCAAAGTGGAAACAAAAGTTTTATTTATCCCACTAGTGGTTTTGCAAGGCATTGGGGCAAGTATTATGATAGTTTATGTGATTTTGAATCAGAAGCCTTTTGGTAGACAATCCAGGCCATTGACAGGTTGCGCTCGTAGAGTATGCAGTTCTAAGTGATAGTATCTATCAATAGCAAAACTCCCATACATTCCTTTACCTCACGCTGCTCACTGATAAAACTAATTAGCGGACTGATCGATTTCAACATTCTAGCATACAAGATACGTGTGAATAATCCATAGCAGGTGTTGAGACAAGTTACTGGTTGCTATTTCTTGGTATTAGAAAAGTTAACCTCCTTTCTAAGCAGCACAGTGTACCTTTCGACAGTCTTACTTGGAATTTGCCGCTCTTCTCTAAGTCAAGAATCAAAGACCATCTAATGAAAGGCAATTTCTACCACCACCATATGTTGATGCCGTCAGGGCCGTTAGCAGAAAAGTATTTGGTACAGACAAGAGCTTGTCGGACGTCATCCTTGTCGACTGTCAACGGTTTGTGGTAGTAGATGTTCAGCGCGGTGACTCGTGCACTCCTCTACAGAACTGCTCGACCTATTCCATCGTTCGGAAGACAGCAATCTCGAGCGGTGGGGATTCAAAAAGCCGAGACTAGCTATTGCGAAACAAGAAATCCTCCCTGATGCGCTCAACCCGTCTGAACTGGTTTCTCCTTAGCACACTCGCTGCCTCGCCAACTGAATTTTGGACTTGACTCTGTGTTCGTTTTCAGTTTCCTCGATCAGGTCGTGTAGTCTCTCTGTCCTTCCGGAATACTTTTCGACCCCATACATGGCCTCAATGATTTTCTAGTGGTCAGCGAATTCCGGAAAATAGTCATTACCCAATCAACGTGTTCAATTCTACCAGCTTGTGTGATCGTACGGACCGATGTTGATTCGGGTTCTCCAGTTCTAGAATCAACTTTTGTGTTTTGGAGCAGGTTTCTTACATCAGATCTGTTGCTACTCTTCGTGGATGGTGCTGGTGCGGCTGGATCCGGTTCCAGTGCTGCAGCTTGTCGGAAATTCATTCTTATTCAGCCGGTTCCCTGCAGGTAGAATACTAGATTATGCAAGGTTTGTGCTGAAAAACCACGGCATTATGTATGTGTAATACAATATACAAAAATGTGAATATATAATGCAGAAATGTGAAATAGAATGAGTGAAAATTACAAGTAATTTTTGAAAATAACTACATAATGAGAAATATTAGAATCACCATGAACGGAACTGTTGAATATAATATAGAAATATGATATAAAATGCTTAGTATGATGCCAACAAAACTAATTACTTATTTTGGATATACTCATCCAATTTGATTTTGAACTGTATCTATGGAACTGATACCTCAACAGACTCTGGTAAATAGTGAATTCATCATATTACGATAAGAAGGGCTAGGAACATAGATGTTATACTTGCTACGTGTGTTATAATTACGAATATCCTTATTATATGTTATGTGTTTCTGAAAGTAATCTGGTGCCAATTGTCTTCTCACTCTGTATATGAAGGTCATATTGAAATAAGATAATCTGTTCTCCACTGAGAACCATCAGAGTGTCATCAACATTGACCTTACAAGAGTGACGCAATTTGTTTTCAGTATTATTCTCATACCAAGATTTTGTGAACAGTAATCGAAATGTGGTTGAATGATTGAATTATTCACAGTGATTTTAGTGTCAGTTTATGAGTGTTGAGATACCCTAGAGAAAAAATTATTTTTTCAAAATCTTTCAATAAGTATGATCAAAACGACCATTGAAGTTTATAAAACATTACCTATAAGGGATCCCAGATACTTAATGTTTGAGACGACATTTGTTCTTTCATTATTAATGTTCAAACGAATATTATCAACATCAAAAGTGTCATACTTATATTTTTTTGTGACGACCATCTCCTGTGTTTCAGTTACATTATGTTTCAGGTTATTCAGACACTACTATTGACTTATTGATAGCAAGATTCTATTAGTTTTTTCAATAGCACTTTCAATGTTGACATCACTACATGCAAATGCAGTCTCATCAGCAAACAATGTTAATGAATTGTACAAAAATATCAAGATCATTCAGATACAAAGTACAAAGTAGGAGCCCTCAAAAACTTCCCTTTGGGATACCTAAATCATTGTCTACATCGGATGTTATTTGGTCTTTGATACGTCCCCGTTGCTAACGGTTTGTGAGGTAGTAGTATAGCCAGTCATATACTTCACCACCAATAACATATTGTTCGAGTTTGGATAACAATGTTTTCCTGTCGATTGTTCCAAAGGTTCTCTTCAGGTCCAGGATAATCGCGACAACATATTTAATGTTATCTGATTGGGTTTTAATATAATGCGATGCTGATTCACAATAATAATTTTCACGGATTCTACATTGATTATGCATTATAATTGAATTTTCTGAAAAGTGATGCAGTAATTGTTCATAAACGGTTGTTTAAGTTCAAGTTTCTCAATTGGAGGTAACGTATCTATTGGGCGGAATTCTTCTGCCTTATTGGTAAGTGCTATTTTTTAATGTGTATAATGGTGGTGTGTTAGACTATGGAATTTCACCTGTAGTTAGAGGCGTATTTATAAAATTCAGAATTACATGGCCAATGGCTTTAATAACTTCTTTCGTCATTTTTCATTCTGCATAGAGATTGACTCTTTAAAAAATTCGTCATTTCAGCCACGATATCCAAAATTTCTGTAGAATTACGATAGTTAATAATATGGCTGAACGCAAGAAAAAATACTCTATCTTCATACCACTTTTAATAATAACTTGAAAAACTTAATGTGGCTTCTGAACCGAAGTGCCATCATCAACCAATAAATAATAAACAGTTGTAGTGTAAACAGAAACTGGAGTACCTTAGGGTATAACAATGAAATTCGTAAAATCGAGAACAAGGAATCATAGCAAATTCCAAGTCACATTTTTTTATCATTTCCTAATTTTTTCTGAGGTCTCCGCAATGTATGGTGTTATAAAATTATCTTTATTACCTCTTATATTATTTATATATGATTTACCATTATAAGCTTTGTTTATTCTTTCTTGAATGATGTTTTTGGGTAGCGAAATACTGGTACAGTGTATTAAGAACTATTCGAAAATTTTAGGGACGGTTTTCTGGGGGACACAATTTTAACGAGCGATCTGTAAGACTGTTCATACCACCATGTTTATAACTTGTTGGTGCAACTGAATTAAAGTGGAGAAATCGTTGAGAAAAAGCTGCTTTAATAAGCCACGATGTCCTTATTCTACCCTTCTGAATCATGACTAATGTTCATATCTAGGGAATGTATGTTTTTGTTCACTTATATTTTACATGTGAATTGAAGTTGATAGGAAAAATTGTTGAATTTATTACTCACGTACTGAATTTTATCCTTGGAAACACACATTAGGCAATCATCTACCTATCGTTTGAAGAATACGGTTTGCAGGTTTAATGAATTTATTACAGATTCTTCTAGGCATTATTAACCTAGTAATAGCAATAGTAGACCAAATAGAAGATACCATTGCTGTGTCAAATATCTGTCCAAAATATTGTTCACCGTTTTGAGATTGAGTGCATTCCAAACAAAGGTGTGCTGCATTTATTAATTCAAACTGATCTAGAGCTGTGTGATCTTTGAATTCCGCCCACGGGTTTTGATGACTAATATATTTCTAAATGAAGAAGCTACCTCGAAGTATATTGATTGGTGATCCATGGGTATGAATTAATTTCTATGAACTCATCACAATGTCATGAGTCCTCCACCTAAGACTAATTTTTTCCTATTATATTATCAATAGATCTTGAAAAAAAATTCGTGAAATTGTAGATAAGCGGTCCAAAATAACGTACAATGAGTCTCAAAGGTATATCAGATTCATACACTTTCGGGAGACCATAGACCGGTGCTTGTCTATTTTTATAGATCAATTTATTTTTCAATTCAATAGGGATTATCCTATTTTTGTACTATTTATTTATTAATTTGTTCCTATGATTTTGTACCGATAATGTAGGGTGGGATTTTGAGTTTTTATAAGTTGCTTCATCCTTTAATACATTTCCTATTCTGTTTTATCTATGCTTCATGATGGTTTCATTACATTTATCCGCGTTCAAAATTAATATCTGAGGGTTAGCATCTTAGAACTCTTTTTCTTCTTAGTAATGAAATCGTTGAAACTAATTTTTGCTATACCTATTTCTTCTTCCTGCTCAATGTTTTCATTTGTTAAGGTGCTACAAATTTTTTCATCTTCATTTTTAGTTCTAATTCCGCATTCTGAACTAGTAATTAAGTCGATAGGCCATTTTTAGTATCAGATAATGTGAATTTTTGGTCTAAGCTTAACGTATTTGACATCTCATCCAAAATTTGTGTCTGTAAGGTTTTTCGATCATTGCTTATCAATTTTCAGTTTTTCGTCAGTTATGCACTTCATTAAACTAATTATCTTTTTTGATTGAGTGTCTTTGATTCTGTTTAAAATTTGTTTTCGAAATTGTGCTTGTTTTCAGAAAATTGGATGATAAAATTTCTCACAAAATTCTGGTAACAGGATTGTTTAACCCGCCTAAATTTGTTTTCTATCCTATACATTTGCGCATGCATACATATAAACAATTTTATGAAGAGAATTTGATAATTTAGCGTACGCCTCCTTATTTTGCACCTTGCTAAACATATTATCTCTTCACTTAGATTTACTGAAATTTGGAAACACTCCGATCTTATCATAAATATTCTGCAGTTCTTTTCTTTCGCTAATAACTTCATTAAGTTCCCGTATTTCTTCAAAACTCTAGGATAGGTAGTTGTTCCTGCAATATCCCTTATACTCCTTACATCTAACCCGAAAAATCAATAATTACTGTTGACCCAGGTATGAATTATATATGAGTTCTCAGGAAATAGGTCACACTTGTACATATGTATACTATTCTTGTCTCCACTTACATTTCGGTCTCTTGACCATCATCACAAGACCTATCACTGTCTAAGACGGGATTTCTTAAAATAAATTATATCAAGTACAAAAGCGTTCGTATAACATTATTCTCAATAGAAATGCCGAACGAACAGAAACACGAAAAATCGAAATTGTGACACATTGAGGTTCTAAGAATACGAATATGTATCAAAAAATCACTGCATAGCGAAATATCTCCGGTAATTGGAGTATTCTCATGGAATATGAGAATAAGACTGACCAAACAACTAATACGCTCAAGTATTCACTTTCAAATCAGATGATAAATATTTATGAGGTAATAGGAAAAGGTTGCCAGAGCTTACTAGAAATATTAATTCCTTCAGCATTCTACCTGGAATATACCTTCCACATGATAAAAATTATGTAGATATTTTCAAGAACTTAATTGATTGAATTTGTATACATTTAACTTAATGATTGAAGGCCTGATTTATGATTCACAGACTCATAGTCACGTTTTGAGTGAATCATCTTCAGGATAGATATTACATAATAATTGGTTCCTTTAGTTAAAATATCAATATTTTTGTAGTCGAATTAATGGTCATAGTCAATACAATGTTTAGAGGGGGCAGTGAAATTTTTCAAGTTTCTGCTTCAGGTACTATACTACTGACAACATCTATTTTGTAAAGTTTGTTTAGAGATTCCTGTAGGAGTACCACCGCAATTTGAACAATTTAGTGTATATACTGTGTGGGCTTGTTTATATTAATGTATTAAAGGTTTTAGAAAATATTTACCAACACAGTGAGTTTATCCGCATCATTCATAACATACTTTTTCAAACATTTCATGATTTTCCCTGAGGTCTCCGGAATGTATGGTGATGTTATAAAATTATCCTTATCACCGCTTATATTATATACGTATTACGTACATCTTGAAGATTTCATTTATTTCTTCGTCAATGATGAATGTGTGATTTCAAAATAAAAAAAGTTCTCTCCATATACGGTTTAGCACCACTTTCAAAAATGGAGTATGGACTTTTCCCGATGATAAAGTTCATAATGCTTGGATAAACCTATTTTCAGATTCGAGAGGGTTATTTGTAGCCAATGATAACAATTTTGATGTTTTAAAATGCAAAACAATATTGTTGTTCTTTTTTCTTTCACCACCTACGAGTGGACATTATCACCATTAAAGTTCCTCATGCTTAGCTACATTTGCTTCATAGTCCTTGATAATTGATTGTAATTTTCCAATCTTCAACATTTACTTTATCAAGGTCATCGGACTCGCCAAAAATTGCTCTGGAATTTATGTTGTGTCTCCTTCAGAACCTATTCAGTCACACATTTGAAGACGTAAATCCGTCAATATTGGAATTTTCGAAGACTTCTAGAGCTTTTCCCTTTATCAAGGGTCCCGATATGAGAATGCCCTCATTTCTAGCTTTGCAAGACTAATCATAAACTGTTTGGTCAATAGACAATCTATGAATTTCACCTGTAGTTAGAGGCGTATTTATAAAATTCAGAATTACATGGCCAATGGTTTTAAACACTTCTTTCGTCATTTTTCATCCTGCATAGAGATTGACTCTTTAAATTAGTTATTGTTAATAATGTATCTTGACCCAGGTATGAATTAGATGGAAAAATCTCGGGAAATAGGTCGCACTAACACATATGCTCATTATTCCCGTCTTCACGTACGTTTGTGTCTCACAACCATCATCAGAAGACGTATAACTGTATAAACGTGAATTCTTAAGACTAATTGTATCACAACAAGGCGTCCTTTTCGCACTTTATTCAATAAGAAATGCCAAAGTCGCCGAAGCGAACAAAAACAAGAACAATCGGAATTATAACACATTAATGTTTTAAGTATATCAACTAAGAATCCGCTGCCAAGCTGTATTCTTATAAGATCTATGAACATATCGAATCACAGTCTGTAATATGTCTGAAGAGCTGAATTAAAAATATAACGTTCCAGGATCCGCTTTCGAACCAGATGTTGAAGGCTTATGAGGTAATAGAAAAAGGTTGTCAGACCTTGTTGTAACTACTGCTTTTGGAAATTCTACCTAAAATATACTTTTTACACTATAAATGCGCATGTAGGAATTTGCAAGGGTTTTAATTAATTAAATTAGCATAAATCTGATTTGATGACTGAATATCTGTTCTATGATTTACAGACTTTTTTTTCGAATTTTCTAAGTTTTTGTTTCTTGTGTATATCCTTAAACGTTATATTTTCAGTTCAGCTCTTAAGATGTATTACAGACTGAGATTCGATATATTTATTGAGCTTATAAGAATATTGCTTAGCAGCGGATTCTTAATTCATATACTTAAAACATTAATGTGTTATAATTTCGACTGTGCATGTTTCTGTTTGTTTCGGCGGCGTGGGCATTTTTAATTAAAATTGATGCGAAGGGGACGCCTTGTGATGATACAATTAGTTTTGAGAATTCACGTTTTTACAGTTATACATCTTCTTATGATGGTCGTGAGACCGAAACGTACGTGGAGACGAAAATAATAAGCACATGTGTTAGTGTGACCTATTTCTCGAAAATTATATGTATATTAAGATATTGTTATTGAAAAATAACTTCGTATTAACTGAATCCAATTTGATGCTCTGCATTGGTGACCCTTTTTAATATTCTTTAAATTCTCTATATTAGGATTTCAAAATTTTTTCGCGTTTAACAATGTTGAATAAATTCACTGATATTACAGAGTGGTCAGTTATTTTCGGACAATCAACATTAAAATGATTTCGATTATTTAAGACATTATCATTGACTTATGTTGAACTGCTGTCAGTAGTACCTTATATTGATAAGAGACTTTCAATTTTTTTACTATAGAGCGAATCTGACAATAAGTTTACATTATTGCCACCAACCAAAACACAAAATTGTTTTTGCAAGAGGATTAAATATCACAAATCATTTCAAAATCTTCTATGAATTTTGAATCAGAACTTGATGGTGAGTGATATAGTAAATCAACTATGCAGAATTTCGTTATGAAATCAAATTTCAGTAACTCACACCATTGAACACAGGAAAGTTACAGTCTCCTAATATACATAATAGCACCTCCTGTGTGCCTACTATTTGAATCGAATATCACATGATCATATTTTTCGAGTATAATAGTTTCAATTTCTTCAATGTCTACTGTTGTTCTGGTTTCACTAAGTGAACTGAGTTTTAGATTGTAACAGGTAATGCTTTCTTGAATTCGATCCCAATTTTTTTCAATACCTTGAGAATTAAGATAAATTATATCTGATATACGGTATATGAGAGCCCACTATCCACTTTCTTTGTTCTTGTCCATCCACAATTGTGGGTTTATTATGCAATTCAATTTAATTATTCATTACTATATCCATTATTATCAGTAGATAAATATTTTGAAATAGCTGCGGCTCTTTTTATAGATCGTAATTTCATTTTGGTTAATTTATATAGAACACCATCCCCTAAGAGAAATTTAAATTTATTTTTAACAAATTCTCGAAGACATACTGTCGCGACTATATTTAGATAACGTTAAAAGTATAGTCTTAACTGGAGACTTCAATGTACATTTTAATAAAAATGATGATAGAGAAGCTAATTCATTATTATACTTGTTGCATGAATTTGTGTTTCACAAAACTATTAATGATGCAACTAGACTTGAAAACTGTCTTGATAATATTTTAATCAATTTCTCCTTGAACACTTATGAGTCTTGCGTAATGGATTTCTAACTATGGGACCATGAGGGACAAAAAATTAAAATTGAGGTCTCAGGTGAGTCAAATTCGAACTTTATCAGCAATAAATGTAGACCATTAACAAAGCATGGATTTAATATATTCTTTCAAATTTTGGATGAAGAACTATGGGATTTTGTTACTGACATCAACCTTTCAACTAATAATTGTGTCGAATTGTTTCAACAGAAGCTTATTGATGCTCATTTAATCTCTTTTCCTGAAAAAAATATTGTAAGTAAGGCACGAGATGCCAAGATCAAATGGTTTACTAATTCTTTGAAATATATGAGGAGTAATCTTGAACTAATAAATGATATGTATATCAAACATCCAAATTCAGAACTAAAACTAGCTAGAAATAATTCCAAAATTGAATATAAAACTGCTCTGAAAAAAGCCCGCATAACAGCTCATGATGAACTTTAAGTGAATCCAGTAACAAATCAAGAACTGCCTGGAATATTATCAATGAAAAAAGAATTAATACCACTAAATGTAACAATTTCAACAGTGTACTTAATGCGGATGCATTTGATACATACTTTATATCAGTCCCTCAAACAATATCTAATAAAATTCATAATACCGAAGGTCTTACCGCAATAAATCTCATACCTTCATTAGATGTTAACTGTGACTTTTCCTTCATAGAAGTTACGTTTATTGAAATTCGTGACACTATTCTTGAATCAAAGAGTAGCAAATCCAAAGATTTTTCTGGATTATCAACAATTCTCCGGAAGCAAAATATTAATAATCTTACTATACCTATAACAAAATTAATCAATCAATGTTTGCAGGAAAATGTATTTCCTGATTGTCTTAAATATGCCAAAATTATTCCAGTGTATGAAAACGGTAAGCAAGAGAACTTATCGAATTATAGACCGATATCAATACTACCGGTGTTATCCAAAATATTTGAGAGAGTTATTAGCAAGAGAGTTGTTGATTATTTTGAAACTGACTCTTTATTTCATGAACATCAGTATGGCTTTAGGAAAAATTGCTCAATGTGCAATGCACTTCAAGAATTTGTTGAAACAACACTGGATTGCTTCGAAAATAGTCAATATCCAGTTGCACTATTCATTGATCTATCCAAGGCTTTTGATTGTGTTAACCACACCATATTACTACAAAAACTCTCTGCATATGGTTTCAGTGGCTCCAGCCTGTCTCTAATAAGGTCTTATCTGGCTAATCGTTTCCAATCTGTTCACTACAATATTGGAGCTTTTAATATGGAGAAGTTAGAAAAAGGAGTATCGCAGGGTTCTATTCTTAGACCCATACTCTTCCTAATTTATGTTAATGACTTTTCAAAATACTCACCATCTTCAGCTTGTGTATCGTTTGCTGATGACAATGTAATGCAGGTAGTTGACAACGATCTACAGGGGGCACTAAAAAAGAATGATTTTTTTGTCACTTAGTCATTATAAATTTGAATTTATTCAATGTAAGCAACTGGATACTTAGTTTTGTTATATTAATTTCTTTTATGTATATACTATTATGTTTTATTGTTGACTTGTGTAAATACTATTTGTATATCAGCACCAATGAATTACTTACTTACCCACTTACTTACCTACTTACTTACTTACTTACTTACTTACTTACTTACTTACTCACTTACTTACTTACTTACTTACTCACTTACTTACTTACTTACTTACTTACTTACTTACCTACTTACTTACTTACTTACTTACTTACCTACTTACTTACTTACTTACTTACTTACTTACTTACTTACTTACTTACTTACTTACTTACTTACTTACTCACTTACTTACTTACTTACTTACTTACTTACTTACTTACTTATTTACTTATTTACTTACTTACTTACTTACTTACTTACTTACTTACTTACTTACTTACTTACTTACTTACTTACTTACTTACTTACTTACTTACTTACTTACTTACTTACTTACTTACTTACTTACTTACTTACTTACTTACTTACTTACTTACTTACTTACTTACTTACTTACTTACTATTATCAGACAGATATTCTAGTTATCCTTGATGAGTAGAACATAGTCCCGCTGCGTTTTGGTTTGATCATTCAATATTCTCATGCTAGGAATATCACAAATTTTGGTATTATGAGAAGACTTAAAAATAACATTAATGAGTCTAATCTGAACTTTCCAATATCACTTTTTCCGATAACATTGAAGTTTTTTATTACAAATTTCACAGCGTAGTCATCTACGGCCTTTCTTATTGGAATTTTAGTTTTGATTCATTCACATAAAAAGTAATTTTATCAGAAGAGCGAATCTGCCTCTCTATCTTTTCGCCTATCCATTCTTATTTATTTTCTATCCCACAAGAGTTGATTTTCCCGATTCCGTTGTACTTTTAGGCTTCACCAATTCTGCTTCCAAGTTATCTATTCCTACCAGAAGTTCGAAAATCAGTCTAACTTCATTTTCACAGTCTTGGCAATATAGTTCGAGGACCTGAGCACTATCTATAGGTTGACCTTTGGCAGCTGTCGCATAATATTACAGGTTCTCCTGATTCGATTTTACAGATTACACATTCCATAATTTTGTGCTTCAATTCGTTTTTATGATTACAGGGAGCCAAATTCAACAACATAAGAACTATATGACATCACTGGTAATATATATCCACTCACAATCCTTATCGTGTTATAGTAATTCTCTCGTAAACCACAACAACTGTAGGCAGATGATCCAAGCCATTAGATGATATTACTCCAATGCACTTCTTTATAAACATCTTGAACTTCACTTGCTGATTTCTATGTCACTAACGTAACAATTTCATTACATCTTAAGAGAACTTTGGGAATGTTCCTCAAACTATAATTTATTTGAGTTTGAAAATGTATGCACTCAATCCCTATGGAAAAATTGTCAACTTGAAAAACTATGGAAAACAAAACCTATTTTCATTTCTAGTTTCATCATTCCCGTGAGCCCACATTATGCCAAACACTTACCATCCATTCTAGTTTCCAACCTCCGTATATACTTAATATATCATTAATTACCCAGTTTGAGAGATCGAGAAATCTAGTAAAAGTGCTCGTCCGATCATCCTAGAAATAGCTCGTCCTAGGAGGGCATTATTTTAGTTTGAATCGTTGTGTACTTTTGGGGCAGCGTTCATTACGGGGCGCTTTCAGATATCATAAATATGGAGGTTTACTAGCAATAGTTTCAATCAGATTTCTCCCATGACTGAGTGCAGAGGGGACATAAAACGGATATCCTAATGTAATGTAAGTTCAGTGGTTGTTTTTGCATAGTAGAAATTACCCTTGCAAAAGAGATCGATTATTATATTATTTTTAAAGAATTCTACACTTTGTTATTGTCACTTAATACCTCAATACACTCCTTAAACAGTTCAATCTGTTATTATTCCAAAGACATTGATAATCTGAAAGAAGGGAATATTATACATCATTAAAGTCAGCTTAGAGAACGTCAATGCTAGTAACTCTATCATAACTAAGATATACGGCCAAGTGGCAAGTCAACTCGTGTTACACAAAAGTTTAGACCTTGTGTATAGTACCGTTTCCTGAGCTATACTCTCAACATACCCTTCCTATGGAAGGGTTTCCGAATTGAACAGGTTTTTGGTGGTGATCTGTTATTGATAACTGAATTCGGTTGTTGCTGCGATAGTAGCAGTCTCTGAATATTTCAAGGTATGTGACCTGTTTGCTTACAGATGAATAATTTCATCTGGTATGTAGAGAGGAAGTTTCGGTGATCATAGTCATTATAAGGGATTACTAATGAAGTTTGCACCTCAAAGGCATCAATAGGTGAAAAAAATAGGCTTATCCTCGATAGCTGAATATATGACTGTACTTGTCTCTAGGTATGCCAAATTTCGGAATTGAGATTGGAGAGGCAAAGTACAAGCCCAATCTCTTAAGAACATTTACAATAAGATCTTGAGGACTACAACTTGATATACTTAAGCCACATGAGTCTACGTATTGATAGTTCTATGTTTCCTATAGAAATAATGGAGCGTGATTGAATAATTTTGTCTATAATTTCTGTTTTTGTAAGGTAGATACAAATTTTGATGTTGGGTTCTGGTATAAGAAAACATGTGTCACTATTCCGGAAGTCGAGGGGGGTAGGATTAATATATATAGATATATATGATTTTTGTCCGATTTTTGTGAACAAATTAATGTAGCTCCGAAATGGTGCACTTTAGCGAAAAAAGTTTCGGAAAAAACTTGTTCAACGTTCAATTTCCTACAAGAATACACTATTCCGATTTCCAAATTTTTATCGCTGTTTTCCTCAGGAGGGTGAAAATTCATATATATATATATATATGTATATATATATATATATTATTTTGAATTACATGCTTATTATATGGAAAATAAGTGTTTTAGGAGAAAAATAGAACTTTTTAGATATAGTGCAGCATAAGAACCAACATATATAAGAAAATCAACAACAATTTCCCGAAAATATTACATATTTTTCCATATTTCCACGAATTTTCACCTCTTTACATATAATAATAAGGAAATTCGAATTTTTTTCTAAATATAAACACGTCATGAAATATATCGTTTTATATGCACTTTAGCGAAAAAAGTTTCGGAAAAACTTGTTCAGCGTTCAATTTCCTACAAGAATACACTATTCCGATTTCCAAATTTTTATCGCTGTTTTCCTCAGGAGGGTGAAAATTCATATATATATATATATATTATTTTGAATTACATGCTTATTATATGGAAAATGAGTGTTTTAGGAGAAAAATAAAACTTTTTAGATATAGTGCAGCATAAGAACCAACATATATAAGAAAATCAACAACAATTTCCCAAAAATATTACATATTTTTCCATATTTCCACGAATTTTCACCTCTTTACATATAATGTACAATTTTTATTTTTTTAACTTTTTTCATATTTAAAGTTCTAATGATTTGACGAAGAAACGCTTCGAATAAAAGTTGTTGAGCATACAATTTTCTTAAATTCCATGGCATCAAAGTTTCCAATTTTCCAAGATTTTCCATTAAGCAAGGGAAAATCTATTACATGCCTCCTTGAAAAGAAAGAAAAAAATTATTTCAATCAATTTCTTCTACGAAAAATATCAAAATATCATTGTTCATTTTATAAAAATCTATCATCAACCCTTGGAAAATGGAAAATTGGAAAACTGCAAGGAAATTCGAATTTTTTTCTAAATATAAACACGTCATGAAACATATCGTTTTATATGTTTTTGGGGGAGCAAAATTTGATTTTTTATCATTTTTTGAGTATATAATAAATTGAGACGAACAAAGGGTGAGTTTTTTTTCTTTTTTACATGGGTTTTCGTGGGAGCTGGATTGGAAGTAGTATCAAATGATGCAAAACTGTTTCAAGTATTTTTATATAATTATTATCATTATTATTATTCCTATTATTATTATTATTATTTACACAAGAAAAATTACATTTCAATATTAATTATGGATTGCTAATTCTCGCTCTTTTCGTAACGCCTGCATCGTAGCTGTCGTTCAGGTCACTTTCTTGTTCAAACGATGTATTTGAAGTTTCTGCATCCATTGAATTATATGCATTATAGAAAAAAAAATCTGGTAGAATTTCAATATCTTCACATTCAGTTTGACTTTGATCTTCTACTATTTCATTTTCTACTATTTCATTTTCTGCTAATTCATTTTCCATTTCATCTTCATGTTGTTCAATGACTTGAACTGAGTACGTAACCACTGAATCAGAATTAAGGCATTCAGTGCCATTACATTTACCACAATATTTGTTGCACTTCAAACCCAGCTTTCTGCAGCAACACTGTTTTTGACAATCCGTTTGACAATTGCAGTGCATTTTTTTCAGCAGAGCATCAGATACCAAAGGTTCGTCAGAATATATTGGAACCATTATAGCATTTTCTATTCGCCAACCGTATTCGCAAGCATCAAGGTAATGATCTGACCAAGTCTGTACCTGCAAATATACTCTCTCAGCATGTTTCTTCATGGCACCTTCGGTTGGTGGAAGTGCTGCAATCTCCATTTTCTTCATATGTTTCAAATATTCCACTTTAAAATCATTCAAAGAATCGGATATCCCACGATTCTGGTTGCCATATAATTTAAAGATTATAAGTTTGGCTACATTATATAATTCCGATTTCTGTGCATTGGGATCGTTGAAAATTCCTGCTAACTCTGAGAGACTATTGTCGTTGTTCAATAATTGAAATAATGTTTTTCTCCATGTCGATAAAAACTGGACGTTGTATCGCAACCACCGAAAGCATGCAAAACCATGGCTATATTTTGCAATGTAGGATATTGAAAACTTTCGGGGCTGTAATAATAATATTTCTCTTCTTTTTTGCAATATCTTTTGATGTAAACATTTCCTTCATGATAGCAAGATAATTGAGTCAAAATTATCAATAAATCAATATCTTCTTCGATTATTATACTCATAATTTCTTCACTAGATTTTCCTAGTGCTGTTTGAACTATTGATAAATCTGCATCTTCATATTCTTGTAATGCATTCATATGTGGACACCACGAATTCATTGCCTCTATTATAAATTTTATCAGAAGATCCTTATTTTTATTATATTTTCTTGATTACTTGGCGGACTTTTATCTTCTTTGATCGATATTATATCAGGGCAATGATATTTTGTAGACCTTCTCGAACGTTCATAACTTTTAAATTTAGGTTCAGTTGGATAACCGTCAAACACTACTGAACACGGAGAGTATTTTGATGCATATTCTACATACTTCCTCCGTATATCTCCATAAGTCTCAGAAGATGACCATTTGACCTTGTGGAGTAAAAACCCACCATCAATCACATGATGTTTATGTCTTGAATATGGCACATTATCGACGATTGGCGAATACAAATCATATAAAGCTGCTTTTGGATTTTTTCTGAAGGTAATACCATCAAACAAACTTGTGGATACAGACGAACATTCAGATCGTATATGAGTTTGCAAATCATTTTTATGATCATTAGATTCCAATAATCGCAGAAATATGGCTTCTATAAAAATTGAAACCTCATTACCATTAATCATCACTTTAGCATACATATTAGATAAAGTAGTAACAACAGAATCTTTTTTAAATTTAAAGTCTGTGAATTTTTTATTTGTTGATTTGATGAGATATTCTTTGCCAAATTGGATTGCTTCATGACAATTTACTGCTTTTGAACCCTTAAAACCTGATACAATAGAACATGTATCTGAATTTACTGGGAAAGGGTTATGTTGTTGCAAATAGTTATAAACTACAGTCATAGCTCTTACATCATCGTCCACTTTACTAATTCTGTCATCTTCATGTTGTTCAGAACTCCCAAAATCGACACCAACAAAATCGCAGAGTCCTGAAGAAATATCTACCAGAGAAATGAGACAGCCAATCCACTTGTCCATATTTGCTTGAATAAGACCTCTTTTCACTAAGCCACCCTTTATCTTAATTTGCCCCATGAACATTTGCTCAATAGTTTGATTAGAGAAGATGCCAGAGTAGAATTTATCAGTCCGACGAATAGTAAAATATCCTAAAGTAGTAAATTTATGGTATTCGTCTTTGTCCATAACTTTGTCCAAATTCATCATCTCTTGTGGGTACAAATGTCCAAATTCAGCGTATTTATAATGTCCAGCTGCATGGAATATTGGCAACATTCTTTGGACAGTGTCTAAATGCAATTTCCAATTCCCAGACCTTTCAGCTTCAACAAATTGTTTCATTAAAGTGATTAATTTGAAAAATTGTACCTATAGTTTTGCTGTTTTACCACGTTCTGCAAGAGTGTCTAAATATGTGCAAAAACGAGGATATAGTCTTTTAAAGTATGGTTTTTCCATCTCATTGTCTTCATTTATTTTTGCTACATTTGACGGCAATACTTTTTCTTTCAGTTCATCTATATCTTCTTGAGCCAATAATTCAGCTTTTTGCATCTGTGTTAATGGCAAAATACGAGATAAAACGTATTTTTTTCCGCTCCATAATTCTTCCATAAAACTATTCCAGCCAGGGTAATCAAAAGATTTTAAATGTTAAGCAAAAAGCCATATGAATTCTGGTTTTCTCAAAACTATATCCATATTAATTGGATTTAATTCACAAACATCTTTTGCAAAAATGCTTTTTAAACCAAGAACTGTTTGTAACATAGTAGGACGAGTTCTTAATGGAATTATTCCATCACTAGCAAACTTAGCTTCAGATGTTATTCCCTTGATTTTCTGGATACGATAATCTGTCTTGATACTTTTGGCTGGTGTAACGCATAAAATATTATCAGATGCATGGAAGGTTCCATGACCGTATTCGGTTTTTGTGTTCCAATCAGTATTATCTGAAACCATCTGAACGTAACCAGTAATATTTGGTTTACAATTACTTAGGATAATAGAACTCTCGAATATCTGAGTATCATAATATGTGTGACAAAAACCCATTTTTGAAATCATATAAGTCAATTCACGTGAACCATATTTCCTATCGAGAGTTGCTGAAAGTCCCAGTAACAGATTAGAAGTAAAACTGATAGGACGGGTTGCGTACATAATAGCATGAGCAATAGATATGAATTTAATTTCATGTGGTCTTACTTTTCCTCTTTTATTTTTTTGGATTAAATAGTCTGAGAATGACCTCAAACTTTTTGGAATAACCTTCTCAACGTTGTCAAAAAATTGCGGTGGAGGATTATAACTATCGTTATCGTCAATTGAGTCAACAATGTCATTGTATATTATTTTTGCTGCTTTCTCAACTACTATTATATTTGATTTTTCATCAGTCATTTTTTTTCTTGCATCGTAAAACTCGATACATATTTGACGCAAATTTCAATAGGTTATAATGACATCATCATTGTGTTGATGACGAAGAACGTGATTACCAAATGTCTCTTGTATCTTCTCTTTCACTCTGGTGCACCGTACTGGTGGTTCACCTTGGAAATTTGCAGAAAGTTCATTGTAAGAAAATTGGTTCTGTCTTTCATTTTCTTCTAATTGATTAGCAAGAAAGGTATAAAAATCCAATTTCTGTGGTTCGGGTGATTTGGATTTTTTGACTATAGCATTTTTTGAAGCCTGATAACAGTTGGTATGATACCTAGCTTTTGCATCACTTAAATTTGGACAAGATTCTAAATGCTCTTTTACAATTTGATGATTTCGCGAATCTAGAGCAGCCATTTGCAAACGTACAAGTAGTTCGCTTTGAGATAACGTGCTAACGTGCTTTGCTTTTGTTTTTTTTGGGTTTCTTTTCATTTGCTCATCGGAACATTTTTTTGCATAGAAAAAACAGTTATTAGCAAAATCGAACTCTTCGGTATTGTTCAACGTATCATCTCCCATATTGCTCATTTCAATGATGATTTTTTGCCGCAATCTGCAAACAAAAAATACCGACAAAAATTTGATAAATTATCCTTATAGAAAGTTATTTAGTATAAATAAGCCATTAAAACCTAATAAATATTTTAAAATTATTCAAACCAGAAAAAAAACATATAAAACGATATATTTCATGACATGTTTATATTTAGAAAAAAAATCGAATTTCCTTGCAGATTTCCAATTTTCCATTTGTATTTAATCAAATTCAATCCATTTCAAATTGTAATTAGCCATACATTACTCTTTCACACACAACCGATCCAATGTTTTCTGCAGTTTTAATTGGATCTTAAAACACAAGTTGGCTGCAGACGCATTTCATTGATCCAAATCATCTATTCTTTTCTAAATTACATGGAAACACTAATTCACATTTTGATAAAGACAATAAACATTGTCGAAACGTAAAAAAGAATTTTTATTTCATTTTATTTTCAGAATATATACGAACCAATATACCAAGAAAGCATACAAATATTACAAATGGTTCAAGAATATCAATAAACGAATAATTTCGCCTGGTGAAATAGGTTTTTTTATTTTTCAAGAATACACTATTCTCAACATCAATATACATACATCATAAGAATCATGACTTTTTATAAAAAAATTGAAGAAAATTATGGATTCTACACCGTCTATTTATTGAAAACGTTCTCAAAGATGATGAATACTTTCGCCAATCAGAAGGGAAAATAGGAAAATATACTTATTACGACTATAAAGTTTAAGAATAATACCAAAATTTTCAAAAATCAATGATAATCACATCATTCTCAATAGTGAGTACTTAGATAATGCATTTCAATTGAAAGTATTGAAACCTCTTAATATCTGACATTTGTAAATGTCTATTCAAAATTCAACCTAAAAAAGATAACATATTGCTTAACTATGACACTATGAGTAACAATTTTGAGGTTAAATTCCATAGAATTATCTTAAACTTGAATAGTTGATTATAATAGATGTGGATAGAGTGTTTATCATAGAATAACTAATTCATACAATAATCATAGATATTTGTAATTGTACAATCTTAGAATGTCTTGTATTCAATCAAATTCAATCCATTTCAAATTGTAATTAGCCATACATTACTCTTTCACACACAACCGATCCAATGTTTTCTGCAGTTTTAATTGGATCTTAAAACACAAGTCGGCTGCAGACGCATTTCATCAATCGAAATCATCTATTCTTTTCTAAATTACATGGAAACACTAATTCACATTTTGATAAAGACAATAAACATTGTCGAAACGTCAAAAAGAATTTTTATTTCATTTTATTTTCAGTATATATACGAACCAATATACCAAGAAAGCATACAAATATACATATATATATACATACATATATATATATATATATATATATATATATATATATATATATATATATATATATATATATATATATATATATATATATTCTTTTGTTGATATTCTTGAACCATTTGTAATATTTGTATGTTTTCTTGGTATATTGGTTCGTATATATACTGATAATGAAATAAAAATTCTGTTTTGACGTTTCGACAACGTTTATTGCCTTTATCAAAATTGTTATTTGAAATTAGTGTTTCCATGTAATTTAGAAAAGAATAGATGATTTCGATTGATGAAATGCGTCTGCAGCCGACTTGTGTTTTAAGATCCAATTAAAACTGCAGAAAACATTGGATCGGTTGTGTGTGAAAGAGTAATGTATGGCTAACTACAATTTGAAATAGATTGAATTTGATTAAATACAAGACATTCCAATATTGTACAATTATAAATATCTATGAATTATTGTATGAATTAGTTACTCTATGATGAGTATTTCTATCATAACTATTCAAGTTTAAGATAATTCTATGGAATTTAACCTCAAAATTGTTATTCTGTAGTGTCATAGTTAAATAATACTTCATCTTTTTTAGGTTGAATTTTAAATAGACAATGGAAAGTGGCACTTCAAATTAATAAAATTTTGTTAAGTTTGAATTAGATTATTGTACAGTTTCGAAAGATTGGAATCTATTTTGTCATTTACACAATTGTTCTTTTTAATTTGAATAGATTCTAATATCAAACGTTTGTTGTCGTTTGTTTCAATATTTAAAATTTTTGTATTGTTGTAGTCGAAAGTATGGTTAGTGTCTTTCACATGTTTATTGAGCGCAGTTGATGAATTTTTGGTATATTTGTGGCCATTTAATCTTTTTTCGAGGTATTGTGAAGATTGGCCAATATATACCTTTTCGCATCTTTGCAAGGGATGGAATAAACAGTATGGGTTATTTTTTTGAAAGGTACGCTGCTTTTTAATTTTGTAAAGAGACTTTTCTGATTTAAATAACTCTTATGACATATATGTAGGTCATAAGGTTTCACTATATTACAAATTTTCTCTGAAAGTCCACCGATATATGGTAGTGATATGTAATGCCTATCATTAGTTTTCTCATTATTGGTATTGATTCCACCAAATGAGTTATAAAATTTATGAATTTTGTCTTTAGTTATCGAATTTACTAAATCAATGGGATAACCATTTCTTATTAAAGTTTCTTTTGAACTGAGAACTATATCTATTACAAAAAAAAAAGAAACTTTAATAAGAAATGGTTATCCCATTGATTTAGTAAATTCGATAACTAAAGACAAAATTCATAAATTTTATAACTCATTTGGTGGAATCAATACCAACAATGAGAAAACTAATGATAGGCATTACATATCACTACCATATATCGGTGGACTTTCAGAGAAAATTTGTAATATAGTGAAACCTTATGACCTACATATATGTCATAAGAGTTATTTAAATCAGAAAAGTCTCTTTACAAAATTAAAAAGCAGCGTACCTTTCAAAAAAATAACCCATACTGTTTATTCCATCCCTTGCAAAGATTGCGAAAAGGTATATATTGGCCAATCTTCACAATACCTCGAAAAAAGATTAAATGGCCACAAATATACCAAAAATTCATCAACTGCGCTCAATAAACATGTGAAAGACACTAACCATACTTTCGACTACAACAATACAAAAATTTTAAATATTGAAACAAACGACAACAAACGTTTGATATTAGAATCTATTCAAATTAAAAAGAACAATTGTGTAAATGACAAAATAGATTCCAATCTTTCGAAACTGTACAATAATCTAATTCAAACTCAACAAAATTTTATTAATTTGAAGTGCCACTTTCCATTGTCTATTTAAAATTCAACCTAAAAAAGATGAAGTATTATTTAACTATGACACTATAGAATAACAATTTTGAGGTTAAATTCCATAGAATTATCTTAAACTTGAATAGTTATGATAGAAATACTCATCATAGAGTAACTAATTCATACAATAATTCATAGATATTTATAATTGTACAATATTGGAATGTCTTGTATTTAATCAAATTCAATCTATTTCAAATTGTAGTTAGCCATACATTACTCTTTCACACACAACCGATCCAATGTTTTCTGCAGTTTTAATTGGATCTTAAAACACAAGTCGGCTGCAGACGCATTTCATTAATCGAAATCATCTATTCTTTTCTAAATTACATGGAAACACTAATTTCAAATAACAATTTTGATAAAAGCAATAAACGTTGTCGAAACGTCAAAACAGAATTTTTATTTCATTATCAGTATATATACGAACCAATATACCAAGAAAACATACAAATATATATATATATATATGTATATATATATATATATATATATATATATATATATATATATATATATATATATATATATATATATATATATATATATATATATATTTATATATATATATTGACTTTTCACCCTCCTGAGGAAAACAGCGATGAAAACTTGAAAATCGGAATAGTGTATTCTTGTAGGAAATTGAACGCTGAACAAGGTTTGTTGGAAACTTTTTTCGCTAAAGTGCACCATTTCGGAGCTACATTAATTTGTCCACAAAAATCTTATATATAT
This sequence comes from Endomychus coccineus, assembly GCA_958510875.1. Lineage (NCBI taxonomy): Eukaryota > Metazoa > Arthropoda > Insecta > Coleoptera > Endomychidae > Endomychus > Endomychus coccineus. Next base: position 95,254,750 of record OY294068.1, read on the forward strand.
ATATATATATATATATATATATATATATATATATATATATGTATATATATTCTTTTGTTGATATTCTTGAACCATTTGTAATATTTGTATGTTTTCTTGGTATATTGGTTCGTATATATACTGATAATGAAATAAAAATTCTGCTTTGACGTTTCGACAATGTTTATTGCCTTCATCAAAATTGTTGAATTGAATTAGTGTTTCCATGTAATTTAGAAAAGAATAGATGATTTCGATTAATGAAATGCGTCTGCAGCCGACTTGTGTTTTAAGATCCAATTAAATTAGGTATACTAATTTCAATTCTAATATACCTAAAAAATATAAGAAAAATGTTATTATAAATCTAATAGATAGAGCTATTCGACTAAGTTCTCCTGAACTGAGAACTATATCTATTACAAAAACAAAAGAAACTTTAATAAGAAATGGTTATCCCATTGATTTAGTAAATTCGATAACTAAAGACAAAATTCATAAATTTTATAACTCATTTGGTGAAATCAATACCAATTATGAGAAAACTAATGATAGGCATTACATATCACTACCATATATTAGTGGACTTTCAGAGAAAATTTGTAATATAGTGAAACCTTATGACCTACATATATGTCATAAGAGTTATTTAAATCAGAAAAGTCTCTTTACAAAATTAAAAAGCAGCGTACCTTTCAAAAAAATAACCCATACTGTTTATTCCATCCCTTGCAAAGATTGCGAAAAGGTATATATTGGCCAATCTTCACAATACCTCGAAAAAAGATTAAATGGCCACAAATATACCAAAAATTCATCAACTGCGCTCAATAAACATGTGAAAGACACTAACCATACTTTCGACTACAACAATACAAAAATTTTAAATATTGAAACAAACGACAACAAACGTTTGATATTAGAATCTATTCAAATTAAAAAGAACAATTGTGTAAATGACAAAATAGATTCCAATCTTTCGAAACTGTACAATAATCTAATTCAAACTTAACAAAATTTTATTAATTTGAAGTGCCACTTTCCATTTGTCTATTTAAAATTCAACCTAAAAAAGATGAAGTATTATTTAACTATGACACTATAGAGTAATAATTTTGAGGTTAAATTCCATAGAATTATCTTAAACTTGAATAGTTATGATAGATCTGAAATGCTTATCATAGAATAACTAATTCATACAATAATTCATAGATATTTATAATTGTACAATATTGGAATGTCTTGTATTTAATCAAATTCAATCTATTTCAAATTGTAGTTAGCCATACATTACTCTTTCACACACAACCGATCCAATGTTTTCTGCAGTTTTAATTGGATCTTAAAACACAAGTCGGCTGCAGACGCATTTCATTAATCAAAATCATCTATTCTTTTCTAAATTACATGGAAACACTAATTCAATTCAACAATTTTGATAAAGGCAATAAACATTGTCGAAACGTCGATGCAGAATTTTTATTTCATTATCAGTATATATACGAACCAATATACCAAGAAAACATACAAATATATATATATATATATATATATATATATATATATATATATATATATATATATATATATATATATATATATATATATATATATATAAAGTAAGTTGTGGGTTCCCTTAGGTTTTTCAGCAATTTTAAATGAATTATCTCAATGGAACAATCTTTTCATTCGACGCGTTTCGGCTTTCGCCTTCTTCAGGCGAAAATTGCTGAAAAACCTAAGAGAACCCACAACTTACTTTAGATAAACCAGCAAAAGAAAACCACAGCGAATTTATATATATATATATATATATATATATATATATATATATATATATATATATATATATATATATATATATATATATATATTATTCGATATTATTATCAGGTATGCGGTCAGAGGATGCTGAATTAATACTCAATTATTTTAAAATTCTCAATATTTCGTCATATATTCATGACTTCTTCAGGAGACACTACAATAAACATAAGAAAACAATTTAAAACTTAAGTAAGTCATTAACTAAAAACAAATTACAATTACTTACAAAATATTAGAGGTCCATGTGATGGTTCAACATTTATGTTGATGTTGCATTATTATAGTCGTCAAAACTGTGGAAACAATCAGTTAGGCACGAATCAGTCGATGATTCAACAGAAAATGCAGAGCAAATGAAATTAACAGTGATAACACATCTGTGTGTCGTTTGTTATGGAGTTTTTTTTTTTATTTATTCATTCACTTTTTTGTTGATATCAACATAATCGAAACAAACTAATTGCCACAGTTGGGAGAAATTTGAATTGAACTATACAGTATATTGAAGTAGAACAAAATAATAGTGTACCTTTCCTAGATACGAAACTAATAAGAAGTGCAGACAACAAAATAATATTAGACTGGTATCAAAAGACTACTGCATCAGACAGATTTTTGAATTATTTTTCAAATCATCCACCTAAACAAAGATACAATACTATAATTGCTATAAAAGATAGAGTGACACACATTAGTGATCCAAGTTTCTTAAAGACAAACTTGAGCAAAATGTATCACATTTTTCTTAACAACGGCTACCCCAAATCTATTTTAAAAAAACTTATATATAACTCAAACTTTTTTGATGGCCCTACAGATGACAAGGTGGAACAGAGAATAATCTATCAAAAAATACAATACATTGATGGTTTATCTCAAAGTGTTATAAGTCTTTTCAAAAATTTTAATAACATAAAAATTGCTAGATACAATCTTATAACAAATCGTCAATTATTTTCAAAAGTGAAGGATAAAAATCAACTCTTGTTTGAAAGTAATGTAATATACAAAATTTGTTGTCATGATTGCGTTGGTTGTTATGTGGGTCAAACTGGACAATGGTTAAAACAACGCTTAACTCAACACAAAAGTGATGGTCGTTTAGGAAAAAAAAACATGTGCTGTGGTTGAACATTGCTTAAATACAGGTCATAATTTTGATTTTTCTACTGTTGAAATATTAGAAAAGGTTAACAATTATAAAAATAGGTTATTTCTTGAGATGTGTCACATAAACAAAACAACAAACGTTATAAATAAAAAGACAGATACCAACAAACTGAGTGATATTTATTGTAATATTTTAAAACAAATGTAATGTTTTTGTAAATGTATGTTTTTGAAACCTCTGTATAGTTCAATTCAAATTTCTCCCAACTGTGGCAATTAGTTTGTTTCGATTATGTTGATATCAACAAAAAAGTGAATGAATAAATAAAAAAAAAAAACTCCATAACAAACGACACACAGATGTGTTATCACTGTTAATTTCATTTGCTCTGCATTTTCTGTTGAATCATCGACTGATTCGTGCCTAACTGATTGTTTCCACAGTTTTGACGACTATAATAATGCAACATCAACATAAATGTTGAACCATCACATGGACCTCTAATATTTTGTAAGTAATTGTAATTTGTTTTTAGTTAATGACTTACTTAAGTTTTAAATTGTTTTCTTATGTTTATTGTAGTGTCTCCTGAAGAAGTCATGAATATATGACGAAATATTGAGAATTTTAAAATAATTGAGTATTAATTCAGCATCCTCTGACCGCATACCTGATAATAATATCGAATAATTTATATACAGCACGGTTGAAAAGAACTTTATATCTTCTATATATATATATATATATATATATATCTATATATATTAATCCTACCCCCCTCGACTTTCGGAATAGTGACAAATGTTTTCTTATACCGAAACCCATACTTGGTTAAACTTTGGTTGAAAAATTCGAGGGCGACGCTCATGTAGCCAAAAAACTTACCATTCACCTGGACTATACCCTAATATCCCGGGTTATAGTTTCGACCATTTGAAATTCAATAGAGAACCATTTAGGTACTCGTTATCACAATTTATTCGTCCGATCACACGTTAAGAGAGATTTCGCAGCATAACACAATAGACTCAAACACGCGAATCCATCTTCAATTTGACATTTAACCGGTTCCAAAAATTATACAATCTGTTACCCCTTTTAACACCTTCTTTCTGATTCTACCTAAGCACTTTCTCAATATCCTCATCACCAATAGGATAACATAATAGTGAGGCAAATGAACAAATATATGAAATTAACTTAACCAATGAATATATGATATACAAACATTCTTGACGTTTGAAACTTATTTTATTAAATTCATATCCACCATCATCTCGCAATTAGCATCACAAAATCATACTGTACGTGAGGACGAAAACCGAGGTACGATGATCATATATCAAAAGCGCTCATCCGTTTGATCGTATCACGGAAACTGATTGTCACATTTGAGAGGAAGAATTATACTGATTAGTACGAAATAATCATTCTTATCCAATGAAAATATTACCAAAGTACTGAGGCACTTCCAATTGCCAAATAGCTGAAGGGTCCTCACTACTTTAATTGTTCCTGTAGTGAATATGGGTGACTTATTAGTGTTCCCACGGTGGTGAACTTTTTCAGTTTATTGGGCAGAAAAATATTCAAATTGGAACTAATACAATCATATTAATTATGATTTGATATTTCCCAGTAAGGAATTATTGGGGTATATGGGTTATATGTTACAAAATGTATTATCAGTTTATTCCACTGTGTAAGTTCATAAAATTATGAAGAGAATAATACGAACCCAGATATTAAAGCAAAAGCATTTTGATGTTTTAATATTCTTTTTGGTAGATCTAGTAAAAGCTTTCAAAATAATGGAGTCTCCCTTCGTAAATGAATGATAATAATTATATCAACATCAACAAATGGCATACTGTTCATGACCATTAGTGTTAATGCTTGCCCACCCGGGGAGGAGATGTATCTAGGCGACCTCCTTATTCTAAGATTCCGATGTTCATCAGATTTTACTGAGAATCACAAATCACGCTGGTATTTTGAATCTCCATTCAAGCATTCAAGAACGTAATTCTGATGTTTCGTCATTTAATACTTATATTGAAATAAACTTGGGAAGTACATACTACGTACGCCTCTCACAACCTACTAAAGTATCAATGATATTCACTTCGTACCTATTCCAAAACAGTAGAACGTTTATATCCCGGTTTGTAACATAACTGGCTGTCATTCTGCACATTTATGAACATCCAGTAGTGTCGCTTGAATTAACATTTATCGGTAATTTATAGGTAGCTGGATTAATAGGCAGGATTTTACAAGTCAAAAAATAAAGTTTATCGTTTCGAACGAGCCCATGCTGGATTGATAGTTGGGAAAAGCCTCACTTTTGTTAGCAAACTGGCTTTCAGACACTCCTGCAAGTTAAATGTAAATGATTGTTGGATCAGAAACCATATTGGAAATGATTTGAAAACCGTTGATGAAAGACATTGAATTATACTCTATGTTACATTGGAATGATATCTAAATGATCTACATACTGTTTCCAACAACTATATGTTCAATACATGTTGTCAGGTTGACTTATTAAAAAATTTCTCCAGGAATAATCATTAAAGCCGAGATCAGAATTTACCTGGGCCAAGATTGATGTCATCTACCTGTATAGCGTTCATGTTTCACCAAGTGCTTCGAAAGATGAATTCGGGGACTTCACAAATGATCTGGCAGAGGATGCGACAGGCCAGCGACCGTTCAACGTGTGGGCCACAGAATGAGGTGGTAGATATACGAACGGAACAGGCAAGATGCTTCTCCACATCGCCACTTATCTGGAAGTAGTCCTCCTTAACACCGCAGCAACTCCAAAGTTTCCCCGAAATGGCAATACCTCCATCATAGACGTAACTCTGGCCAGTGAGAGCATATGCCACGAGTATGTCATGGCATGTCAGTGACTACTACTATCACAGTAATCATCAGGTCATCATCTTCGGAATTGGTGCAAAGAGTGGAAGGAGAACAAGGGATTATCAAGCACCAGCCGGATGGAACGTCAAGTCCTTCGAGCGAGAAAATTTCATAGTCATGATGGGAGAGAACATAGCGTCAACAGTCTCTTCTGATTATAGGTCTCTAATGCCACACATCCATGAAGAAGCAATCGCCGCAAACCAGTATACTTATGAAATGAGGAGATTATCGAAGTCGAAACTCTGGGTCGGGACTGTAACCTGAACGTCGTACTTATAGTGGCCATAAAATCACTATAAGACGTTTTCCTGGAGACCTGTTATGCGTACCTTCGCGAAGGAGTTTTTCCACGTCAGTAGATGAACATGACTCCACGGCATCAGGATATCCGGTCTCCACTTCCGGTCTAGCTGTCGATGTGCATCCGGTGTGAGCTTGTCCTTATCAGTTTGAAAGGATGTAGGTGATAAGGTGTGAGATAAGGATATTACTTGTATAAAGAGTATACAGGGGGTGTATAAAAAGTGTGTCACATGAAAGAGTGTACAGGCTGTGTATAAAAAGTGTGTCACATGTACAGGATCACGTGACTATCACATGGCAGCTGTCATGGCGGAGCTAAGGTACAGATTGCTTCGTGAAGATGTCGCCACCACGTGACAGCTGTCATGGCGGACCTAAGATACAGATTGTTTCGTGCAGATGTCGTCACCAAGTGACAGATGTCATGGCGGACCTAAGGTACTGATTGCCCCGTGCAGATGTCGCCACCAAGTGACAGCTGTCATGGCGGACCTAAGGTACAGATTGCTTCGTGCAGATGTCGCCATCAAGTGACAGCTGTCATGGCGGACCTAAGGTACAGATTGCTTCGTGCAGATGTCGCCACCAAGTGAAAGCTGTCATGGCGGACCTAAGGTACAGATTGCTTCGTGCAGATGTCGCCACCACATGACAGCTGTCATGGTGACCCAAAGGTACATGCTAATTCGTGAAGATGTCGCCACCACATGACAGCTGTCATGGTGGCCCAAAGGTACATGCTAATTCGTGAAGATGTCGCCACCACATGACAGCTGTCATGGTGGCCCAAAGGTACATGCTAATTCGTGAAGATGTCGCCACCACATGACAGCTGTCACGGCGGACCTAAAGTACAGATTGCTTCGTGAAGATGTTACCACCACGTGACAGCTGCCATGGCGAACCAAAGGTACAGGTTGCTTCGTGTAGATGTCACCACCACGTGACAGCTGTCATGGTGAGCAAAAGGTACAGGCTGCTTCGTGTAGGTGTCACCACCACGTGACAGCTGTCATGGTGAGCTAAAGGTACAGGCTGCTTCGTGTAGGTGTCACGTGACAGATGTCATAGCGGACCGAAGGTACAGGCTGCTTCGTATAGGTGTCACCACCACGTGACAGCTGTCATGGCGGGCTGAAGGTACAGGCTGCTTCGTGTAGGTGGCGCCACCAGTTCAGCTCGTCCGACATCTACGAATCCAAGATGACAGGCTGCTATCACAGGGCAGACGTGTGACGTCACAGCATGAAGGTACAGACTGCTTCGTGGAGGTGTCGCCACCAGTTCGACTCGTTCGACTCATGCGACTCGTACGGTTTTGGCTATCACGTACCATAGAGCTGAAGGTTATAGAGCTAACCCAACTCAAAACCATAGAGCATCATGGCAATGGAAAGACTTGTCATGGTGTCTGTCACGTGAGGTCTTCATCGAGGTGTCATGTCGCGTCTTGGAGGGTGTGACGTGTTGGATCCATGAAGCATCTGTCACGCGAACTGTCATGGCGGATCTATGAATGTCAACCATAGCTTTATAGGTATCAAATGAAAAGTCTTGATATGCAGAATGTTGATTTTATTGAATTGAAGATCCTGCGATCATAGTTTACGAACGATGATGACGTCACGGGAGGCATTCATTGTTTCAATCCGGCGACCATAGTTTACGAAGGATGATGACGTCACTGCTTCGAACCGATGACAGTAACTGATTCAATCCGGCGACCATAGTTCACGAACGATGATGACGTCATCATCGTTCACGAACTATGATGGTCGGATGAGGAATGAAATGCGAGTAATAATAATAATGATATCTACTCATTATTCATCACATTGATATTGAGAACTCTATGTGTAAATGTGTATGGTTGGAGGTTATGATGAAGATATCCAGTAAGTTTGTAAATGTGTCATTATGCATATATCTTTTGAAGAATACACACGTAGACTTTGAAAATTTGTGGAGAAAGTTCATGAACTAAGAAGAGACTTGAATTTTTACGAAGATAAGATAAAAGTTATAAGACTGTTGAATACATTTACAAGTGTAAAAAGTGAAGATAATGATGGGAGTGGGGATGTTAAAAACAAATTTCGTGATTCTAACCACAATTCTGAATGGTATTCTATACGCGAACGTTCCACAACACGTTGAACGCATTTATATTTGTCTCAAGGATGTGGCAATCGATGGTGATGGGGAGTGTAACCGTACCGAATGGATTCCGATGAATTTTCGAAAAATCAACGATAATCAATTGGAGGTATTCGCACTCAACATTATTCAAGACAATCGTACCCCCATACATTATAAACTTGAACTTTCATTTCTTTGAGTGAGGGAGATATGGCTGAATGGCAAATGCTCCAACAATCATCATGTTTATCACATGTCATACAAAAGACAATATCAACACCATCCACACGTACATCATCCTCACTAGACGAAGAAATTTCTAAAATTTGCGCAATTTTGTATGCAATTTTATCTTCTTTATCAGTACTATTGTTGAAAATGTTTGTTAAATATGTAAAGAAGGCTATTTACCATGTAAATAGATGATTGTATGAAGATATATGTGTTTTAATAGAACAAAAGAAATGATAACAATAATTCCGATATATGGTGATAACTTCACTGCTCCAAACCGGTGATGGTAAGTAATTCAATTCAGGGACCATAGTTTACGAACGATGATGAACACTTGAATGATGAAACATACATATAAACATTAACGCAAGCGCATTTCATAGTTACCTTGGTTTTATTTTTTTTTTTAAATAATAGAAGAACTTTATATGTTTACATCAATATATTGACATTATCATTTGCTAGTTCATAAGCTTTATTTTTGTGATTGATAACACATTCTATCAATGACTCGATGTTGATATCACTAATCAATCGTTCACCCCCCTCTTCTTCTGCGGCATGAATGATATTTCCTCTTGCATTCCATTTCAAATCGCGGCGGAAATTCTGTTTCACTTCGTTACCAATATCGATAGCATGAGATATGTTAGACCATTTACGTATTAATCGCATTCCTCAATTTTGTAATTTTCTGTCAGCATCACGCCAACCATCCTCCTGTCGACGCATTAGGTATCATTCTGGTCTCATATCATTCGATGTTCGATATAATCCTAAAAAAAAAATATATATATTATATAAATTTTATTATAAAAAACAAAGTAATTACCTAAATTTCGTCTCTTTCCGGAATTTATAGGAGGTGGAACAATATTTGGTGCAATGTTATTCCGTAAGGTGATAACATTCATTTGAATTTGTTGAGATAAGCGTTGAGATCGTTCTTTCGCAAGACATTCACGTTCCTCAGCTCTTTGACGTTCTTGTTGTTCATAGAACTTCTCGTACTCAGAATATTTCATCATAATAAATTTCATTAACGAAAACAGTCCACGTAACTCGATGACTTTAGGAGTTCGCATTTGCATCAATAATGATTCGAAATCAATAGCATCTAGAACATAATATTTCTTTCGTGCATCAGTCTTATCACAACTTTCTAAATGGTGTATATGCGGGTTTTTCCTCAACAATCTTGTTATAACACCCTTTTTAGCATGATATTTTTTGCCGCGACAACCTAACCAATCCAATAGATCTTCATTCATCAGAACGCGTTGGTTTGGTTGAATATTCCAGAATAAATAATTTCCTTTATCGTTTCTTATATCGATCCCAAATTTTAGACACACTTCATTAACTGTTAACTTAATAAAATTGTTGGTGGACCATGTAGCCGCATTTGAATCACGAACGCACGCTGCTAAGTTCATTTTTATAACTGAACATTCTCTGAAATGATTCTCTCTTACATACGTGAGAACGTGGACGTGAATAGTGAGGGTGGGGGGTAAATCTCTGTTTCGATCTCATTGCAAACGTTGATAACTGACTGATAACGTCACTAGTTGTTCCAATTTGTTTCATTTCCAGCAACCGACTACCATAGCTTACAAACTATGATCGTCGGATGTTTACATCACCACCTACCGTTTGAGGAATAAAATATCAAATATAATGATAATAATAACATTTATTGAGAAAAATGCATTTTGATAGTACATCATTTAGAAGCAAAATTATAACATTATGATTCATCACCTGGTTCTTCATACCAAATTCCGAACTGATCCTGTAATCGGAGATTACTCCATTATACGATCGTTAATGATGATGCAATAAGCCCTGGTGTTTTTGGGGAAATTCAGGAAACTTTCCATCTCTAGTTTGACGTCAACTGTTGATGACTTTATAGCATCGTTTCGTTTTGAACAGTCAATCACAAAAATTGCTCTATTCTTGAATGCTATATAATCTAACATGGGCTCACTTATTATTTTATTTGAAAATGATTCCTGGAAATCATAGTACATCTGGTATGCTTCCACGTATTGCTGGTCGGTGAAATTCAATTTCATTGCTTCATATGGATAACACTCTGAACTCAAGTATAATTTTACATTCGGCAAGTTTATATTTATCTCAATTTCATCGCTGTTGCCAAAAGATGTTGTGTGGGGATAGTAGGTATGAGTTTCTTCTCGGATGATGTCTTCATTGAAGTTTGGCTCGTTGAATATTTGAAGTTTTTCCGACATTGTAACCAAGGGACTTCAAAAAATTGATATTTTCCAATGATAGTGATGCAGAAGCAACCTTCTCCCTTGAACTCGTTGTAGATAATGACTGATGACCACTATGGGTATGTCTTTTATTGCTGAAATCCAAACCCATGTTCTCAAGTGATGGCTACTGCAACAACAACCTTCTCAGATGAATTCTTTTCATATAATGAGTGGTGGTGAGTATTGGATTATTATTTATTGTTGGAAGCCATAATCCCTAGCGGTCTTTTTCAACTCCAACCGTATAATAATTTCTTCTCCACGAAAATTTACCCGTTTCCAATTATGATCTAAAATATTCAGTGTGATGTTATCGAAGGACGTCTTGTTGATGACCGGTAGATAAATAAGATTCCTCGGCTCTATATCAATGGAAAAACCAGGTGGTACAAGAGGTGAAAACTCATATATCGTATGAGCTAACTTATTGTTATAATACGCTCCTGCGGTTAAGTTACACTCTACTCTAATAGTTTGAACTTTGATTATGTTTATAGGGCGATCAGATACGTGTAGTTCACGAGATGCCAATTTCTTTCCGCTGAATCCCAACAGTTCGCTTATACTATCTTTAGGAATAAAATTCACTTCAAAATCACTCTTCAGCTCTGTGTGTAGAGTGTTGTTGTTAGATTTTATTCATGATTCTCGGTCACGTTCTTCTTGCTTCACTCCTATCCCACAAACTGCACTTTGTATGATATCCTCGATGTCTGTCAACTCGTAGGACCCCGTAGGTATAGTAACTACCTCTTCCTCACCCTTCACATTTTTATAATAAAATTTATCAAAACCTTCTTCAATGTTCGGAATGCTATTGTACGTATGCAAACCAACAAGTGCGATAGAATAATATGAATGAGGATCTAGTTCTATAGATGGGTGAAAATCTACAGATAAGCGGGAGCTCTTACCCGTGATAGTGAACGTCTGAGACATGATTGATGAAAACTTTATCAACAATCTATTTATATACTAATAAATGCAGGGTTAGTCGACCAAAACTGAAGAGTTAGAGAGGAATTCCAAACATAACTGGCCACAATTATAAGTGTTATATTGTTGAAAATTGTCGTGATTTAATAATGTCTTACAGTTTTTGAAATAATCCACTAGTTCGCGAGGGGGGCGTAAATTGCCAAAACTATCATAATATAATACTGTATCACCGACTTTATTAAACCCAACCCAGTGAGTGCCTCCATTGTCCGAGCTATCTAAATTAAGTACTCCACGCTCGTTTTTCCATGGACCGTTGGATGGCAGTTCATCACGCATAAATGCCCCTCTAAAATGGGGAATTTTCAGAGCTTTTGCTAGTTTTCGTAGATCGATATCGGTCAGAGGTCTTCTGGTAGGTTTACTGACGGTTTTTTTCGGATGTTTATTTGAATATAGACCAAGACCTTTGTGATACTTTTTCAAATATAGACCAGATCCTTGTTTCCCCAAAGCTATAGCTTCCATTGTTTTATTATGTCTTTCCGTTTCCTCCAAGGTTTTCCGAGCTGCTTCGCTGTCGTTGACGGCCTTAGCGATGCCTGCACCACCTCCCGCCAATGCTCCAGCAGCTGATAAGCCGGCAAACAGAGGTATTAAAAATGGTAGAAATCCTCCAGTCTCTGGAATAGGAATTACTCTTGGTAACCGAACATTTTTCCGACCATCTGCTTTTTTGAATTGTTTTCGTGCAACTTTCAACGCTGTTTGGGATGTTCTCTTCAGATTGGATGAGTCAAACTCATTCTTCATAACTTTTCTCACCCCATCGACAATTGCACTTCCGAACCCTACCTTCTTCCTCATACCCATCCCCAATTTCCTATTTGCCTTCATAATTTTATTTACACCGAAAGCGGCAATCCCTTCTCCAAATTTTTTGTCCTCAGATTTGACACGTTGCCAAGCAGCGTTCTCTAATATTTTATCCGCCTCGTGACGTCCTTCCAAACTAGCGTTTCACAGATATGAAATATCGTGTTGGCGGCAAGCTTTATCGAGTGGATTGATACCTGAATCTCCTCTTCTCAACCGTTCTTCCAATTTTGTACCGGGACCACAGAATTGATAACCAGGAATATGAAGTTCAAACGGAAGCTTGTATATAAGCGTATTGAGAACACCTCCTCCTACGTACGCCCCCATACAGACTGATGAGAATTCAAGATTGCACCTTTATTTGACGAGGGGAGATAAAGGTACAGGCTGCTTCGTGTATGTGTCACGTGACAGATGTCATGGCGGACCAAAGGTACAGGCTGCTTCGTGTAGGTGTCACCACCACGTGACAGCTGTCATGCCGGGCTGAAGGTACAGGCTGCTTCGTGTAGGTGTCGCCACCAGTTCGACTCGTTCGACTCATGTGACTCGTACGGTTTTGAAATCACAAGATCTGTCACGCGGTGAGATATGGTGTCTGTCACCTCGACGGAGTGTCTGTCACAAGGTGTCATAGTGGCTATCACGTACCATAGCGCTGAAGGTTATAGAGCTAACCCAACTCAAAACCATAGAGCATCATGGTGGTGGAAAGACTTGTCATGGTGTCTGTCACGTGAGGTCTTCATCGAGGTGTCATGTCGCGTCTTGGAGGGTGTGACGTGATGGATCCATGAAGCATCATTTACGCGAACTGTCATGGCGGATCTATGAATGTCAACCATAGCTTTATAGGTATCAAATGAAAAGTCTTGATATGCAGAATGTTAATTTCATTGAATTGAAGATCCTGCGATCATAGTTTACGAACGATGATGACGACACGGGAGGCATTCATTGTTTCAATGCGGCGACCATAGTTTACGAACGATGATGACGTCACTGCTTCGAACCGATGACAGTAACTGATTCAATCCGGCGACCATAGTTCACGAACTATGATGGTCAGATGAGGAATGAAATGCGAGTAATAATAATAATGATATCTACTCATTATTCATCAAATTGATATTGAGAACTCTATGTGTAAATGTGAATAGTTGGAGGTTATGTTAAAGATATCCAGTAAGTTTGTAAATGTGTCATTATGCATATATCTTTTGAAAAATACACACGTAGACTTTGAAAATTTGTGGAGAAAGTTCATGAACTAAGAAGAGACTTGAATTTTTACGAAGATGAGATAGAAGTTATAAGACTGTTGAATACATTTACAAGTGTAAAAAGTGAAGATAATGATGGGAGTGGGGATGTTAAAAACAAATTTCGTGATTCAAACCACAATCCGGAATGGTATTCTATACGCGAACGTTCCCCAACACGTTGAACGCATTTATATTTGTCTGAAGGATATTGCAACCGATTATGGTGGGGGGTGTAACCGTACCGAATGAATTCCGATGAATTTTCGAAAAATCAACGATAATTAATTAGAGGTATTCGCATTCAACATTCCTCAAGACAATCGTACCACCATACATTATAAACTTAAACTTTCATTCTTTGATCGGAGTGAGGGAGATATGGCTGAATGGCAAATGCTCCAACAACCATCATGTTCACCACATGTCATACAAAAGACTATATCAACACCATCCACACGTACATCATCCTCACTAGACGAAGAAATTTCTAAAATTTTCGCAATTTTGTTACAATTTTATCTTCTTTATCAGTACTAATGTTGAAAATGTTTGTTAAATATGTAAAGAAGGCTATTTACCATGTGAATAAATGATTGTATGAAGATATATGTGCTTTAATAGAACAAAAGAAATGATAACAATAATTCCGATATATGGTGATTACTTCACTGCTTCAAATCGGTGATGGTAAGTAATTCAATTCAGGGACCATAGTTTACGAACGATGATGAACACTTGAATGATGAAACATACATATAAACATTAACGCAAGCGCATTTCATAGTTACCTCGGTTTCATTTTTTTTTTGAAATAATAGAAGAACTTAATATGTTTACATCGACATATTGACATTATCATTTGCTAGTTCATAAGCTTTATTTTAGTGATTGATAACACATTCTATCAATGACTCGATGTTGATATCACTAATCAATTGTTCACCCACCTCTTCTTCTGCGGCATGAATAATATTTCCTCTTGCATACCATTTCAAATCGCGGCGGAAATTCTGTTTCACTTCGTTACCAATATCGATAGCATGAGATATGTTAGACCATTTACGTATTAATCGTATTCCTGGATTTTGTAATTTTCTGTCAGCATCACGCCAGCCATCCTCCTGTCGACGCATTAGGTACCATTCTGGTCTCATATCATTCGATGTTCGATATAATCCTAAAAAAAAAAAATATATATATTATATAAATTTTATTATAAAAAAAAAAGTAATTACCTAAATTTCGTCTCTTTCCGAAATTTATAGGAGGTGGAACAATATTTGGTGCAATGTTATTCCGTAAGGTGATAACATTCATTTGAATTTGTTGAGATAAGCGTTGAGATCGTTCTTTCGCAAGACATTCACGTTCCTCAGCTCTTTGACGTTCTTGTTGTTCATAGAACTTCTCGTACTCACAATATTTCATCATAATAAATTTCATTAACGAAAACAGTTCACGTAACTCGATGACTTTAGGAGTTCGCATTTGCATCAATAATGATTCGAAATCAATAGCATCTAGAACATAATATTTCTTTCGTGCATCAGTCTTATCACAAATTTCTAAATGGAGTATATGCGGGTTTTTCCTCAACAATCCTGTTATAACACCCTTTTTAGCATGATATTTTTTGCCGCGATAACCTAACCAATCCAATAGATCTTCATTCATCAGAACGCGTTGGTTTAGTTGAATATTCCAAAATAAATAGTTCCTTTTATCGTTTCTTATATCGATCCCAAATTTTAGACACACTTCATTAACTGTTAACTTAATAAAATTGTTGGTGGACCATGTAGCCACATTTGAATCACGAACGCACGCTGCTAATATCATTTTTATAACTGAACATTTTCTGAAATGATTATCTCTTACATACGTGAGAACGTGAACGTGAATAGTGAGGGTGGGAGGTAACTCTCTGTTTCGATCTCATTGCAAACGTTGATAACTGACTGATAACGTCACTAGTTGTTTCAATTTGTTTCATTTCCAGCAACCGACTACCATAGCTTACAAACTATGATCGTCGGATGTTTACATCACCACCTACCGTTTGAGAAATAAAATATCAAATATAATAATAATAATAACATTTATTGGGAAAAATACATTTTGATAGTACATCATTTAGAACTAAAATTATAACATTATGATTCATCACCTGGTTCTTCACACCAAATTCCGAACTGATCCTGTAATCGGAGAATACTCCATTATACGATCGTTAATGATGATGCAATAAGCCCTGGTGTTTTTGGGGAAATTGAGGAAACTTTCCATCTCTAGTTTGACGTCAACTGTTAATGACTTTATAGCATCGTTTCGTTTCGAACAGTCAAGCACAAAAATTGCTCTATTCTTGAATGCTATATAATCTAACATGGGCTCACTTATTATTTTATTTGAAAATGATTTCTGGAAATCATAGTACATCTGGTATGCTTCCACGTATTGCTGGTCGGTGAAATTCAATTTCATTGCTTCATATGGATAACACTCTGAATTCAAGTATAATTTTACATTTAGCAAGTTTATATTATCGAAATATGCACTGTGCTCAACAGGATTATATTTTCGATCAGTTTGGAAAGCTAGAATCACATATCTAGGACGTTCCAAATTCATTGATGTTTTAACAGCTCAAATGTCGCGAGTGCTCTTCCTCATCAACAGATTTTCATGCAGATCCCAACTACGGAATGGAATCAAAATAGGCTTCTCAGCACTCAAATTCCCCAACGTTTGAAATTTGACTGATCACTTGGAAACACATGTCGCACTTTTAATGCTATCGTCTTCACATTTATTTTAGCCGTTTTCGTGCCTGTGCTATTAGTATAGCAATCGTTATCGGTTCGGGACCTTATCAAGCGCAGCTCATGTTTACCACTCAAAACTTTGTTATAGTCAATGAATAGGCTTAGTAGAAAATTCAACGGTATCCATAAATTGATTTTATTATTGTAGACTGAACTCAGTGCATCCTTATGTGACCATCCAGAAATAGCTAGAGGTATAGATTCATGTTTGGCATATGTTAGATAAGCTCTGATGATGCTGACAATACCAGGATCACGTACTTTGTCTATCTCTTTTCCATTCAATTCATAACTGATATATTCGAAGAGAAACGCTCCGAAATTATTCGTTAGTTTACATTCACCATCGCCACTTGCTTCTGGCTGGAATTCTGCCTCGAGTAATAAATTAGACGAGGCCAAATCTACCAATACATCTTGTTGATTGATTAATATCTCAATTTCATCGCTGTTGCCAAAAGATGTTGTGTGGGGATAGTAGGTATGAGTTTCTTCTCGGATGATGTCTTCATTGAAGTTTGGCTCGTTGAATATTTGAAGTTTTTCCGACATTGTCACCAAGGGACTTCAAAAAATTGATATTTTCCAATGATAGTGATGCAGAAGCAACCTTCTCCCTTGAACTCGTTGCAGATAATGACTGTTGACCACTATGGGTATGTCTTTTATTGCTGAAATCCAAACCCATGTTCTCAAGTGATGGCTACTGCAACAACAACCATCTCAGATGAATTCTTTTCATATAATGAGTGGTGGTGAGTATTGGATTATTATTTATTGTTGGAAGCCATAATCCCTAGCGGTCTTTTTCAACTCCAACCGTATAATAATTTCTTCTCCACGAAAATTTACCCGTTTCCAATTATGATCTAAAATATTCAGTGCGATGTTATCGAAGGACGTCTTGTTGATGACCGGTAGATAAATAAGATTCCTCGGCTCTATGTCAATGGAAAAACCAGGTGGTACAAGAGGTGAAAACTCATATATCGTATGAGCTAACTTATTGTTATAATACGCTCCTGCGGTTAAGTTACACTCTACTCTAATAGTTTGAACTTTGATTATGTTTATAGGGCAATCAGATATGTGTAGTTCACGAGATGCCAATTTCTTTCCGCTGAATCCCAACAGTTCGCTTATACTATCTTCAGGAATAAAATTCACTTCAAAATCACTCTTCAGCTCTGTGTGTAGAGTGTTGTTGTTAGATTTTATTGATAATTTTCGGTCACGTTCTTCTTGCTTCACTCCTATCCCACAAACTGCACTTTGTATGATATCCTCGATGTCTGTCAACTCGTAGGACCCCGTAGGTATAGTAACTACCCCTTCCTCACCCTTCACATTCTTATAATAAAATTTATCAAAACCTTCTTCAATGTTCGGAATGCTATTGTACGTATGCAAACCAACAAGTGCGATAGAATAATATGAATGAGGATCTAGTTCTATAGGTGGGTGAAAATCTACAGATAAGCGGGAGCTCTCACCCGTGATAGTGAACGTCTGAGACATGATTGATGAAAACTTTATCAACAATCTATTTATATACTAATAAATGCAGGGTTAGTCGACCACAACTGAAGAGTTGTCGTGATTGAATAATGTCTTACACTTTTTGAAATAATCCACTAGTCCGCGAGGGGGGCGTAAATTGCCAAAACTATCATAATATAAAACTGTATAACCGACTTTATTAAACCCAACCCAATGAGTGCCTCCATTGTCCGAGCTATCTAAATTAAGTATTCCACGCTCGTTTTTCCATGGACCGTTGGATGGCAGTTCATCACCCATAAATACTCCTCTAAAATGAGGAATTTTCAGAGCTTTTGCTAGTTTTCGTAGATCGAGATCGGTCAGAGGTCTTCTGGGTAGGTTCACTGACGGTTTTTTGGATGTTTATTTAAATATAGACCAAGACCTTTGTGATATTTTTTCAAATATAGACCAGATCCTTGTTTCCCTAAAGCTATAGCTTCCATTGGTTTATTATGTCTTTCCGTTTCCTCCAAGGTTTTCCGAGCTGCTTTGCTGTCGTCGACGGCCCTAGCGATGCCTGCACCACCTCCCGCCAATGCTCCAGTAGCTGATAAGCCGGCAAACAGAGGTATTAAAAATGGTAGAAATCCTCCATTCTTTGGAATAGGAATTACTCTTGGTAACCGAACATTTTTCCGACCATCTGCTTTCTTGAATTGTTTTCGTGCAACTTTCAACGCTGTTTGGGATGTTTTTTTCAGATTGGATGAGTCAAACTCATTCTTCATAACTTTTCTCACCCCATCGAAAATTGTACTTCCGAACCCAACCTTCTTTCTCATACCCATTCCCAATTCCCTATTTGCCTTCATAATTTTATTTACACCGAAAGCGTCAATCCTTTCTCCAAATTTTGTGTCTTTAGATTTGACACGTTGCCAAGCAGCGTTCTCTAATATTTTATCCGCCTCGTGACGTGCTTCCAAACTAGCGTTTCGCAGATATGAAATATCGTGTTGGCGCAAGCTTTATCGAGTGGATTGATACCTGAATCTCCTCTTCTCAACCGTTCTTCTAATTTTGTACCGGGATCACAGAATTGATAACCAGGAATATGGAGTTCAAACGGAAGCTTGTTTATAAGCGTATTGAGAACACCTTCTCCTACGTACGCTTCCATACAGACTGATGAGAATTCAAGATTGCACCGTTATTTGACGAGGGGAGGGAGAAAGACCAAAGATCTCAAAATAATATTTTTTATTAATTTCAAAATTTTCTTAATACAAAAGACTAAAGTATTATCTTAACAATATATGTTTCAAATATTATAATCTTCACTCTTGATTCACCCTCATATTCACTGAATTTTGTTCTATTATAATATCCATACCCTCGAGTCAATAATATTCCAGCTATTTGTTTGTTCCTAATAATCTCCAAATGGTTAATGATGGGTTCATTGAACGAGATCCGAATTATCGATCCAACTGTTGTGATTATTATCTAGACCCAACCATTTCACGTACTGTTGACCCCTCCTCTTTCGTAATATTTTCTCGACTAAATACACATCGGGTTGTTTTGTTTTCTGTAATTCTTCCTCGTAGAAACAGCCGCTGATTGGTGCGTTGGTCAAATCTTCTAGTAGATATGTGACCGGGTTGGTAATTTTTACTTTGATGATTTTAAATAATTCCGTACTCCAATTGGGCGTAAATCCCTTCTCAAAAATATGTTTAGCCTTACTTATTCGTACCACATCTCCAACGTTGTATTTGTGAGGCAGAGCTAACTTGATGTGTGAGTAGGATCGCTTCAATATCTCGCTCTCAATCTGTTTCGTCACTTTTATCGGAGCCATATTTATAGTACTATGTTTACGTTTATTATATTTTTCTGTGGTTTCTTCAAGTATATCAAGCCATTTGTATTTCCCGCTAAGACTGAAATGTTTGTAGAGCGATTACGTATTATAATGATTGATATTATGTTTCTTCATTAGATCGTTAAAGTGTTTATTGAAGAATTCTTTTCCCTGATCGCTTTGCAGATTCCTAGGCTTGCGATGTCCTTCTAGCAATATAGAACTGATCGCTTTCCGAACCTCTCCTGCTGATTTCGTTTTCAGCGGGCGTGTCCATAGAAATTTCGAGAAACAATCGATCATAATCAAAATGTATTTGAATCCTCCATTTTCACGAGCGTAATTACCCATTTCAGCCAGATCCATCTGCCACAAATCATCCAAACCTTTTATGATTGTTCTGCGTCGTTTGAAATTCTTCCTACTCGGCTTATGAAGCCGATGATGTAAATTTTGTAATATCAATTACTAATACTGTCACTTACCTAGGTATTGTATTAGATTCACATCTTAGATGGAATCAACATATTTCAGTGTTACTAAAACGCCTTCGTTATATATTATACCAACTTAGAAACTTGAGGTAGTCTACCTTAAAATGAAAGATTTGAAAACCATATACTATGCTCTAGTGGAAAGTCATATTAGATATGGAATAACGGCTTGAGGATCTGTAAGAAATAATTTTTTTAAATCACTAGATTCATTACACAAGTACATCTTAAAAACATTGATTAATAAACCACGTTCCTATTCTTCAGATGAACTATATAAGGAAGCACGGGTAATGGATATTAGACAACTCTACTTCTACAATATGGGAATAAGACTTTTCAGTGAGATGGAAAATTTGAACAAATTTACCCACAACTATTTTACTAGAAATAAAGAACAATCTAAATTACCCAAAATGAAGAAAGCAAAAGGTCAACGATCATATACCTACCTTTAACACAAAATTGCCAATATAATATCAACAAATACGAAGTCATTAACAAACATTAATTTATATAAAAAACGCTTAAAACATTTTGTTATCTCCGAGAAACGAAGCCTATTTCATAAATTGATTGATGGATCCTAGCTATTGAAATCTGTAAACCAGTGCCAATATACGATACCAAACATTTGTCTAAATTTATTATTTTATTATATTTTTTTCTTTGTTTGTTGTAAGTTCAGGAGTAAAAAATATCGCTCACCCAAATAGATATTGGAAGTTTAGTCAACATACTTTGTTTAGATGCTTCGTTTTTTATATATGTGTATGGTGTATATGTGTGGATATATGTATGTGTATGTGTATATGTGTATATATGTGTTGATCTAAGCATATATATGAATATTTCTTCTTTTCTCTTTCATATTTAAGTATTGTTGATATTATCAGCTTATAAATGAGTAGTTAAGGATCAGTACAAGATTATATAACTCAATACGTTAAATTTATCTCATGTAAGAAATTGATATTTATAATTATTCTATTTATATTTATTTTCACTCACACACAAGTATTTGCATACGTACGTGAGTTATTGATTATTTACTCTTATTTGTGTGGTAAATAAACTTATTATAAGCTCATCCACAACTTGTTCTCTACTCATCTTATCAATGTGGAAATCTAGTGTGGAATTAATTTTTTGGGTATATTCACAGGATTTGGAGATAAACGTTTCACAGAGCCCTGCTTTGTTGTTGTGGATGATGAGGGTCTCTTCTTAGAAGGTTCCACAGATGTCATCCGTCGTTCTGACGCCTCCACTTTACTAGTAGTGTCATTTAGACGCATGTTCACACTGTTAAATGTGTTATTGATCTCTTTCAATTCATTTCTGTTTTCCCTCACACTATCACTGATTGTTTTATACTCTGATTTTATATAGATCTCCATTCCATTATATTTATTCTGAATGTCCATCAGATGTTTATCAATGTTGAGAATAACCTTCTCATTCGTTAATTTATGTTCATCCAGATCCTTGTTGATATCTTTGATCAAATTATCAACCCTAACATTGAAGGTATCTTTAAGACTGGTTTCCGTTTTCAGATTCAGTTTTTGTGTTAATTTATCAACATATACTTTATTTGCAACATCTCCATCATCATTCGGTGATTTTACGTTGCACAATCTACGATTCCCCATATCATAACTTCCATCGCTCGTTAGGAATAATCCTTGTCCGTGAACTTGTTTGAAATTATTATTAAATACATTTGTATCATATATCCACATGGGAGAGGAGGCTCTGCCAAACCTATTCATTGAAACCATCTTTATAACTGTGATGAATTTGTCTTACATCTGGTTTTTGTTCAATTACCCCTGCCTCTATCAATTCTTCTATTATAGAGATTATCTCGTTGTGATGATTATTGTTACCTGCATGCGAGGATGCAACGAGAAGTCTCAGTCTATCCACAATTTTGTTAACGTCATCCCAATAAACATATTCGATAGGTTTCTCGTTATATTCAAGCATATCATTTTTGATATATGCACTTCCAGTGTATGTTTTGGCTCTGGGTCTTCTCATGGAATTAATCAAAGGTTTCAGTACATTTTTGTATTTTACAATGTTTCTTATTCGAACAGCTGGATCGTTATTACGTCTATGGGCACTAGTCATTTCCATCATTTGACTGTAATTTTTCCCATCTTCCACAGTGTAAGTATCAGGTAGAACATCTCTGTAAAACATCGAATTATACAGTCCTGTGGTACCCTTGAACGGAGTACCCTTGATAATTATATTACTCTCACTATCAATTTCTATAGGTTGATTACCCATGAACCATTTGTCTAAAGTTGAATTATATTGCAATCCCATTCTATCATCGTATTTCTTGACATCATCATCCAATAGGAATCCTTCCAAGTAATAACGTGCTAATGTGGGGTATTGTTGCAGAAACTCCTCTGTAACTTCTGCATTATCTTTCTTATGTTTTCTGAATTCTTCACGAATCTGATCGATAGTAGGTTCGAATGTAAACACATCCTCCTCAGTATTTTGGGGGTTATATACGAACTCTTCCCCTTCAGTTACAATATTTGGAATTGGTAAGTTCTCCATTTGTGTTGCTGTAGAAACAATACCTTTAGGTTTAACCAACGAATTTTGTTCGACTATTTCAGCATTTTTTGCAATTTCCTCCAGAGGCTTAGATACATTCTTGAACATATTATCTAGAATCTCATCATTTTCAGCTTTACCCAATTTCACAGCCATATATTTTTTCCTCACAACGTTTGCTAACTCCCAAATTTTTTTCTTCAATTGTTGTTTTTCTTTTAGCATGTTACTCACACCCACGTCCATGCTGAGCGGTTTGTCTATTTCAAATGAAAGTATATATACATGTAAGATGTATATATAACTATCAAAACCTTTGCGATAACGTCCTTTGTTCATATCACAGTCTTTGTTTATCATAAGGAATCCATATTTATCTTTCCAACATACGCTACATATCTCTTTGAACTTCTCGAGTGACATGTCGGTACTTACATGATCGGTGAATATATGTTTCAAATTGAGTTCATCCTGTTTGAAAATAATCAAGCAATTGGCATTGTCGGGCAATCCATGTTTTGGACATTTAGCAAAAGACTGACAAAGATAGAAACTATAAATTGAGTTGTGTCTCCCTCTTGAAAAATAAGCACGAATTTTCTCCTGTTTCTCAAACATCACGTCATCGAATATTATGATTGAATTAGGTCTCGCTTCTGTGGGGTCTATGACCTCATCACTTTCGGTACAAGGGAAATATCCAAGCCCCTCCATTTTCTTCAATGTCTCCTTTAGTAACTGATATTTTGGTTGGTGTAAAGACTTTGAATATATGTACACGTTTTCAAATTTCAGACCGTTTGCATCTAACAGTAGAGATAACATCACATTTGTTTTCCCACAATTACTTGGACCACATATTATTGTTCGTAAAGTATTTGGCAGCAAAGAGCTGTGACGTTGTGATTGTTCAATATTTTCAATGCTTGGTCCTAAATTCATAATATTCAACGAGTCTTTCTGCTTAACAATCTTCATGTTGTCTAGAGGAGCATCGAAATCATACTGAAACATATGTCAATAAGCATTTGTTTATATACTAGTTGATGATGTTATATTGTGTATGTCCGATCACGCGGTTAGGTACTTCTACGCTTGTCTCAAAATTAGGTATCAAATATGTAATAATTTGCAACGCTGGTACTGGGAGCAACTATTAAACTTATTTATAATGTTATTGCACACAAGCCAGGTATACCAAGTCCAGCTCAAGATATTACTAGGTTATGTTTGTTTACTGTTCCCTCAGGTCAAAGCCTTATGGGATCATATGCTGCTACGGAGAGTGGAAACCTTGTTGTAACTATGCTAGATTAGCTACCCTTACTATGCAACTCGAGGGTTGCGGAGGGTGATAATTGCAGGGTTGCACTACAAGGAGTGCCCTGTCGTTGGTAGAATGGATTATATTTAGCTGCCACCAGTTCCCTTCTGAGATGTTTTAGAGAATAGTTCAGGGAACGAAACTAAACTCGAAGGAGTTCCTCTCCAGTAGCACTTGGTATAAAATTGTTTAGTAGCGGGGCCTTTCCTGGCCGATTTATATACTAGGCTAGTATGACAGCTTCACGTTGTTGAAGATGTTCGGAATGACAATCACGACAGGACTGTCTCTTCCACTATAACGTTATCTAAGGAATGGTGTATCAATGAAGAACAATGCAAACAGTATAAGTTGTATATTGGGAAAAAGTATTCGTTTACAAAAACGAATAATAATAATTAACAAATATGGACACTAAGTCCCATTCATATATACATAAAGAGGAAAATATGACGAATGGTCAACAAGAAACAAAAATAAAAATTTAAATTAATCGAAATTAATTTGATGCAAGTTTCTGAATGGTTTAAATAAAATGTATATAATAAATTGATAAAACTTTATCAAGTATGATCAATCAATGAATTATTGATTCACCTGATATAACGTAGCCAGAGAGTTGTTTCTTTGCAGGCTAACCTTACTTTTGAATTGAATATACCACTCTGATGGAGTGACTTAGGTTATGAAATGGACCAGAGGGGCCACTGATAGTAAGGTTGAGATTCCAGAAGGGTGATTCTCTAACAAACAGCTATGATGCCTTTTTGGACAACTACCTGGTTCGCTTTGTATATATTGATCTATTACATTGATTCAACAAATTTGACAATATAATGAAACCCTAGTTTTCAAGATGAACTCTTAACACTTTCTCTTAAATTCGCCGCTGATGGCTGTCTCAGTAGGGGTTTTTAAGAAACCTTCAAATTCTAAATAAAATACCCTTATTACAACTTTTAAATAATGATCCTTCCCAATAGTCCCACAAATAATTAGGTTATTGACTTTACACCTACGATAACCCTAATTTCAACTATACCTATCTTAAGTAGGTCTCATATATGTACTACCAAATATGAGAAATTCGGCAGATGGATCAATACACTTCTATTACCTCAAAATACTCTATTAATGGTTACAGTCCTCTATATACCAACACAAAAACGAGAAAGGGGGGTGATGACCTCAAAATTCTTGACTCGAATTCAGACTAAATAGCTTGTTCTATAGACTTACCCTGACTCAGTATTTAATCCTTAATCCACCAAGTAAACTTTTGACACTTGAGCTTACACTTCACGGCCTACACAAAATATATTACGCGACGTCTTTTTGTTAAGTTAAAATTACACCCCGGAGCTAGCTCTCTCTCGCACCCATATCAATTTGTCTAATCGTTGAAGGAAACAAATTTTCCAAAATATCAAATTACTTTAGATTTCTATCATCAAGTTACCAATGACGTTCTTCACAATTTCTTTTACAGGTTATTTTAGATTCTAATTACCAAGCAATTTTCACTAAATAGAAAATGATATTAAAGTAAAAAGTAAGTTCTCTTGAAACTGATACTTGGAATTATCTAAGGTGAATGAAAGTACTTTAAGAATGATAAAAATTGATTCGAATGAATTAATTGACTTTGAGTAATGAACAAAAGGAAAATATAGTTGAAAAAATAGAAATCTTGTAATTTGCAATACACCAAAAAAACAATCAAATGACTAAGTTAAAAATATCAATTAAAAGAATTAATGGATCTGGTTTTGAGAGAGACTCAGCTATATGTACAAGGAACTAGGCTTACCCAACAAGGCACGACAAAGGAACTACCCTTTTTCCTAAGAGTTTTCATGTTTATACTTCGGCTCCCCCCGAAATTGGCTTCCCAACACGCTAACATAAAATTCAAACGGACCAATGAAGTTGGTTGTATCCCGTTGCACTTTGCACTAATACGCAAATCTGTATTTAGAGTTGCCTGTTTTCCCACATCGAGGGGCAGTGAGTGACCACAAAAAATGATTTCTTCAAACCCTGCTGACTAAGTGATTAACTCCGTCTTCGTAGAAAGTGCAAGGTCCGCGGAATAGCACCTCGAAGGCTCTAATTCTTAAAAATCACGTATAACTTGTAAAAGGTATCGGGTGGCGACTTCATGTCGCCGGCAAGGAATTTCATTATTTAAATCAGAATAAACTTCTAATTGTTGAATCCAGAATGTCTATGGATTATTACATCACCCTCACCTTAAAAAAAGAGCGGGGTTCGGAAGGAACCAAGCTCCTTTCTACAATCGGTATTTTATGTGTATTTTGATCCATCTACCTACTTCTGACCAGCGTGGGAATCTAGGGGCACTAGACCCACCTTCACGCTCATATATATGATCATCAGTCCGATTTGACTTCCCAATAACCTAAATTTCATTCAGCATATTCACGTGGATTTACCACATGACTGCAACAATACAATCCTTACGAGCTAAACAATGAAAGTCTACTTCTGTTTCCATATTGTCACAACACTTTTTTGGATTGACTTTTACGCACTAACCCGCACTGTCACTCGATGGTTTCACATACCAGGACGCTCTTGGAGACTGGACATGGACCTGCCGTACAACGAACCGGCTGCTGATCGTCTTCCCTCGCGTTCTGTCCAGTGGAGGGTTGGATACATCGCATGTGCGGCGGTGGAATCGGTGGTGGTGGAATCTGCGGCTGCTTCTGGTTCCCTGGCGGTGACATCGGTTGACGGAGCGGATGAAACTGCATCCCCTGGACTTCCATGGGAGTGATGTCGGTTGACTAGGAAGGCGGTGAGGGTGTTCCATAGACATGCAAATAGATGTAGACCCCATCCGAATAGCTGGTACAGGCTCCATCCATTTAGGCCGACACCAACAACGAACTTCACCAATCGGAATATACAGTAGAGGCCCAACAGCCCGTTCATGATGGTCCCTATGCTTTCGAACCAACCCCATATCTGTCGGATGGTGGACCTGACGAGACTGGTTACTTCTTCCTTGCTGAATAGTTCGAGAGTGTTGTACCCTTGGTCCAGAGACTCCATACCGGAAACCCGTCGCGCTATCATCGTTTGGACTGCATCTCTTTCCATACCGAAGATCAGGTTCCGTTGGCTTTTCCTCAGGTCCTCGGATGTGTAAAGGCCCCCTGCGCTAATCAGCTTGATCGGTTGGAACTTCAATTGGTCCTCTGCTTCAATCTCAATGGTCAGTGGTATGAGACTCGTCAGTGGTAGTGGGGAGAGGCCGACCCAGGTTCCCTCGACTTGGTACAATGGTGGCATAAGGCTATTACATTCTATTTGAACAGCTACATTTTGGATGACGTGGGTCAGTGGTGCCATGAATTTGCTCTGGTTGTTAACAGTGATAGGAAGTTCGTTGAAACACTGCTCGGTCCTCCGCAGTACGGCTGGTCGGGGCTTACGTTGGACTAGATATATAACCTCCCCTAGCACCTTCCCCAGATATCCCGGTACCTTCTTTATTGTCCATCCTACATCTTCGCGGGCATGCAATACGGTGGCTAGCTGATTTGCCAAATCTCTCGGCGTATCAGGCATCTCCGGTGAATCGTGTCGGCATACAATCTTGCCCAGCTGTGCTTGGTTGACTGCTCGATGTAGAGGAGCTTGCTGTTAACATAAGATAGCAGATCCACATTCACTACTTCCATATTTTCCGTTGCCAGAGTGGGTGGCAGGCTGCTGATGTTTCGAACTAGTAGTTTCGGGTGTTCGGTCTGCCAAACTTCGTGACCACAGTGTTCCGTAAGTGATATCAGAGCTAGCGCGAACAATTTGTCGGCGCGCTCTACTACAACATATACATCTCCTTGCTTACTCCTCGCCAAGTGAGCTTCCCCTTCGTACAGTGATACTAAATCACTCTTGCATGCCCCTAGTGAATCTATATTCCACGTGGTTTCGCCATAAGTCGAATCCATGCAGCATCCCTTCAGATAGTTACAAGTGATACCTCCGGCTAAAGCGATTTCGTTTATCTCCAATTTTACCGTCGCCCAATAGTCTCGAAGGATGATTTTGACATTTGCCAACACCACTACTGATGCCCACGTTTGACCGTCTTCTGAAAATTCGCTGCCCACGAATGACCCGTCCGCTTGTGCGGATCCGAAAAGGGTCATGGCCGCATATGTCGTACCATTCAATGTCAGTTTGTTTATGATATGTCCATGAATTTGTAAGGATTGAAACGAATGAGCTTCGTTACATTTTTCCGCTCCTAGTTTAAATATGTAGCTTGATAATCCATTTGCTACCACCGAAGAGTGGCTGTGCATGCCGCAATGCGAGATGGTCCTTGTGACTTCTACCAGGCAGGCGCGTACGTATCTTTGTCCGTAATCCCGTTGTTGTAACACTTGGATTCTGCCCGCTTCTTCTTTATATTCAGTAATTGGGTCCGGACAAGGTGTCACCGTCTTTAGTGAAACCATCGTTGTGTTTAACGAGTCCCCTTCACAGTCGTACACGATCAATCCATTTCCCATTCGGGTTATTAGTATCATCACCAGGACGAGATACATTCTAGGCACTCCTGAAAACAGATCCCGAGAAAAGGGGAAGAGAACACAGAAAAAATTTTTTGAATCAGGCACATTTTCGTGACATACCCCTGAGCCTCCAAACCCCATCACCTTATTAGTGATAACATATATCAACCAACCAAAGGAATACGAAAATAATTTAAAAAAAATAGTATTAACTCTATACGTTTCCCGACTGACTAAAGGTCTCGAACTACTGTTCATTCCCCTAGGACTTGCTCCATTCCCTCTCTCTCTTCCCTTAAGGATCACGTTATCTCGTTAATACTTGGGGGAACCCACTGTTTCTCAATTAAGAGCCTCTACCCTCCAGCGCAGCGGTCCCGTTCACAGGGTGCTGCAGCCACGGAGGCTGGAAGGGTTACTCCCCCTTTTCAGAGGTTTCTAGCTCATAGTGAAAGCTGCTCTTATTTCTCTTATCTTCTGGTAGTCTGAATTAACTATTTCATCTCGATTTGATACGTCGACTCACATATACAACGTAATTCATAACGACTTCGATTGTACTGAAATCTGGCGGACTAGTGTCCAGAAGTGATTTACATCGGCTAAAATGTGGATGGCTTTACTGGGATCGTGCGCAAGTGTCCCTTCTGTTGGAGTTAACTTGAAGTAGAGGGTACAAAAAAAAAAAAACAAGAAAGAGGAAAAGAAAATACTGAACGGGAATAATGAGAGGAGGAAGCTTCTAATCGCTTCGGTGGTACATATACTAAAATGGAACGAGGCGGAGAAAAGTACTGAGTCCTCCAAGAGGGTGAGTTGAGCAATTATTATCAGGCGGCGTTCACATAGCTCTTATTCGTTTCGGTGGGACATATACTAAAACGGAACGAGGCGGGGAGGATTACTGAGTCCTCCAAGATGGCGAACTGAGCAACTATTATCAGGTTGTTAAAAGGGAAAAGAGAGAGAAAAAAAAATTGATAGAAATAGAACGTGAAGCGTTTCCCTTCCAATGCCCCATTCAATCCGTGACGCCCACGGTCACACGTGTTATCCTCGCCGTCCCTGGAGGGGTTTCGAGAAGATTAAGGGGGATGGACAATCGCAGTATATCAGACCTAGGCCCCACCATAATCGATAACACCCTTGACCATGCGGTCCTCATTCATTCACGCTTTCAAACTCGCAGCCTGGGCTGACCACATTCACGCTGTTGCTATAGTCATCCAGATCCCCGGATATATAAAGAGGAATGGGACATCTGGGTAACTATAACAACCCTCCCATCCCTATTCGGGGGGGTTTTACCCCTCGGCAAGGTAGAGCCCGCGTCCTATTCTTCAACTATTCAACTGTTACCCGGAGACGCAACGGGGTGCTCTCATCTAACCAACATTTGTATCCTCAGCCCTTCCAGAAAATAAGACAAAAGAGTGCCATCATTTCCGATTCCATATACGTGGGCTGATCTGTTGTGCCCACGACACCTCTGAGCCAGAAGAGCTCATCAAACTATCTCGTTGGTTGCTGGTTGCCGTTTTCCCTCCTAACCTAACCCTATCTCCTCTCGACGCAAGCTTGGTACCACGATGGTGGTCGCCTAATACGCTTGGGGCGTCGGAGAGCGATGGGTGTGTCCGCTATGTCGTGATGTGGCCGATTTTGCCTCCTGACGTCCGGCCTTGGTTCCGTCGGGTCCGGTAAAATCGCCGGGAGGTGGGGTAATCGATAGATGTAGTCCCTCACTCTGGAGTTTTCGCCGGCAGAGGGACTCACTTCAGGCGTACTGAGCTGCTCATTAGCTCGCCTGATTTCTTCCTCCGTATACTCCTTTTCTTCATCCTCTTCCCCACCCCCTAAATAGGGTTTCATTCGATTAATATGCACCACGGCATCTTTTCTTGCTCCTAATAATCGGACCCTATAGTTTACCGGACCGGTCTGCCCTAGTACTCGAAACGGCCCTTTCCGCTTATTCATGAGCTTTCTGCTGAGGCCTCGTACCTGCGTTTCGTCCCTTACATAAACCAGGTCGCCGAGGCGACATCTCCGGGGCTTGGCGGTCTTGTTATATTGCCGCTCTCGATAACCGGCCGCTACTGCCATGTTCCGTTTTACTTCCGGATATACTTTATTCCATCTTCCCAATAGCTCGGCCGCATAGTTCACGTCGCTATCATAACGTGTTCTGTTTTCCTCTAATTCCGTGGGGAACACCGCATCTCGACCGTATAACAGGAAAAATGGGCTAAATCCGGTGGAAGTGTGCAGCTGCGTGTTATACGCGAAAGCTAAATAAGGTACGTGTCCCAATCCGACTGGTCCTTGCCCACGTAATGAGACAATATATCCTTGATTACTCGGTGCGCCCTTTCCAGTCCTCCAATCGTCTGTGGATGAAATCGGGAAGTACGACACTGATCAATCCCTGAAATCTTACAGACTTCCTTCATCACTGCGGACATAAAGTTAGAGCCTTGGTCCGAAATAAGGACCTTCGGTGCGGAGTGACGCAGAACTACGCGCTCTACAAGCGCCCGTGCTACGGTGTTTGCCGTCTGGTCAGGAATTGGCACTATCTCGATATACTTGGTAAAGTGGTCCTGGAAAGTAAGCATGTACCGATTTTGATTATCGGACCTCACCAACGGCCCCACAATATCCATTGCTGTCCTCTCGAAAGGCTCGCATACCTCAGTAAATCTTTGTAAGGGTGCCTTTCCTAAATGAGGTGACGTTTTCCGTTGGTTACACCGGTGGCATCTTCCGCAGTACTTCATTATGTCTTTCCTCATTTCCGGCCAGAACAGTCTCTGATGCATCAACCGCCAAGTTTTATACTGCCCTGGGTGGCCGATGTATGCCACATCGTGGTAGTCGTGCATTGCTCTCGGTACCCAACTCTGGGGTACGACGAGTCGCTCGGATCCGTTGTCCGCCACCTGATAAAAAACACTACTTTGGGACAATCGGTATTCTTTACCCTCCCCTGACTCGGGGTCTAAGTCCCTCACTACTTGGGCACAAAACTTGTCCTTTTTCTGGGCTTCCACTATGTCTGCCCCATCCCATATAGGTTCTAACTCGGTGCTCGTTAAACATATCTCTAAATCCTCTACCAACTGGACACAGCACCGGTCCCTATCCTGCGCGGTAAGACATATCCCCGTCTTTTCCGCAGTCTTCGACTGGTCCAACACGTAGATCCTAACCTTAATGGGCGTGTGACCGAACATCCACTCTATCATTTGCCCAATGAGTCCCCAATCTAACCCGTCTAATCCGCACGCGATTCGTGGCATAGCTAACCATAAAACTCCTTTTTCCAAACATAACTGCCTAAGGTTCCAGAGGGCTTGGAACACGGATCGTTCCGTGGGCTTATCGGTGCTTTTGTCCTTGGTGACCATATGTAACGTGAGGCGCCCTTGGACTTCCATACTGGCAACCTCTCCCACCTTTTTATTCTGTTTCTTCAGCAGGTAGGTGTTTCCAAATGCCTCCCGAAATTGTAGGGCAACTCCCTGGGACATGCCGGAATCCGAACTCACACAGTGAGCCAAAGCGAATTTCTCTGGGGCTTTAAGCAGATCTCCTCCAACGTTGTCTACTGATTTACCCCCGATCTGCTTTCCTGCTATGTCCTTTAGACATCTGTCCATTTCAAAGTCCCAATCCGGGCTCTCGTAGACCCGACTTAAGGCGTCTACGTTCCCGTGCTTCCTCCCAGGTCGATGTATGACCTCTATGTCGTACTCCGACAGCAAGATCAACCACCGTCCCAATCTTGAGGTGGGATCCTTCAGTGACAACAGCCACTTGAGGGAAATGTGGTCCGTCACTACCTCAAATTTTTTTCCATACAGGAAACACCTGTACTGCCTTACTCCAAATACAACAGCGAGACATTCCAGTTCAGTGACCGTGCCGGTCAATTTCCTGCTCGCAAAAGCTACAGGCCGTTCGTGCCCATCGACCTTTTGGCTTAGCACAGCGGCGATCCAATTATATGGTGAAGTCCGATGACACCGTGGAATACGAAACCGCGGCGTGTGCAATCCCACGCCAGTCATTGCACGTTATATGTATATTGTTAAGTTAGTTCTGTAGTAGCTTTGCTCGAATAAAGTTAGCAGTAATTCATCATTGTAAAGTTTATTCTTTTTTAAAAACTGAATTCATAAATTTTACATTTAATTGGCGCAGTCGGTAGGATAGTGTCCGTATCCCTTTCGAAAAACAAAACATCGCAGAAGATACGTTAGCTCCAGCTATTTAGACGCTATCAAAAGAACCAGAACAAAACGTTCTCGTCCTGAAGTCCCAGAGGTTGGTTTCTCCGAAAACTACGAAACGTGTTGAGCAAACCTCCTTTACATTTGTTAATCACCCTTCCTTTCATTCAATCCGAAGTTTTGTTTGATGAGTAACTATTCAAGTAACTCTGATCTTACAGACTTGTCAGATATTGAAACAGAAAATACCGTTCGAGGTAAAATAATTTTAAAACCCTCCAAATTAGATTTAACTTGCAATTCTAATTGTTCTAATACCGAAATAATTAACATGGATTATGCTGCTGGAAAAATGGCAGACACTATTCCATTTTTCGATGGAAATAGTGATTTTTTAGAAATGTATATTAAACTAGTAGATTCAGTGTATAACAATTATGGTTGTACAAATAACAATGCTTTGAACAGTTCCATATTTAATACAATCGTGTCTAGATTCACGGGCGAAGCCCAACAATTTATATTTTGTCAACCTGATTTGAATACATGGCCGGAAATAAGAACAGCCTTAAGAAACAAATTCAAAGATACAACTGACATGAGTGTTTCAACTCAAGAATTGATGCGTATGCACCCTGATCGTGGTGAGAATTTAATTAATTTTACCATTAGACTAAAAACTATGAAAAATAAAATAAATGTTAATGTACAAGGTAATTCAGAACTCACAGCTGAGATGAAACAAGCTCTGATTTCTTTGAATGAAAAGAATGCACTCAATGTACTGAAAGCAGTGTCTCCAACAGAATTTCGACAATTAATCAATGAACATAAACCACGCGATATAGAACATTCTATTTCGTTAGCTGAAAAATATGAACCTGAACAAATCACACTCAATAATATCCGTAATTCTCATAGACCATTAAACAATATAAAAATGCAGAGGCAAAATCAATTTCCCAATTTCAGACAAAATCAACCAATTCAAGCTTTCATAAGACCGAATACTAATAACTTTTATCCAAATTTTCAAAATCAGAATAAGATCGCATTCCCCAGTCAACCGATAAATATTCAATCAATTCCAACACCGCAACGTAAACTACCAACTAATTCTCAAGTATTTGGGAAACCTACGAATGTGTTCAGACCAAATAGAAATAATGTTCCAAATTATCCCAAACCTGAACCCATGTCAACGGTAACAAAAAATACAATGTCATATCAAAGTAACAAATTTCCTCAACAACATCAATCCACTTTTAGACCGCAATATCGAAGTCAATATCCTAATTACACATTCGAAGAATTGCATAATGTTGAACAAACAGCTGAATCTGATAATTACGATAACGTAGATCCCAACGCTGATGTGTACAATGAATATGAACCCATGAGTTATTCAAGTACAAATCCCAGAAACGAAGATTCTTATTACAGTCATAATTCAACTAACAATTCACAGGAATATGCAGAACCTGAAACTGTATATGATAATGTTCATTTTTTAGACGACGATCTTCAATCATACCCCAACGAATAGAAGTAAATGCATTGCAAGCTAATTCATTGCCCTACATAGAAATAGCTAAACCTAAGATAAAATTACTTATAGATACAGGATGTTACATTTCAATGCTTAGACCTTACGTAGCTGAAAATCACTTTCCGTTTAATATATATTCAAGTAATACACCTATATCAACATGTACAGGGACGAAATTAGCACTTACAGAATGCAAAATACCGGCATTTGAAGAATTTAATAGTACTGATACTTTAGAATTTGTACTTTTTCCCTTTCACGATTATTTTGATGGTATAATTGGAATCAGAGATTTACAAAAACTAAATTTGAATATTGATTTGAAAAAGCAATGTCTTTATAATAATAACTTAACGATACCCTTCAAATACAGGCAAGATTTTGAATTTCAGAAACTTGAACTACCTGCCAAATCTACTATCATGAAAAATATTCGAACTAATCTCAACGACGGTGAATATTTATTGCCCGCTTGTGACTTTAGTTCCATCACATGTGAACCTTGTGTTATAAAAGTAAAAGATAATTATACATCCTTAGAATTCACTAATCCACACGATAAAACACAACTTTTACATTTTAGCTACAAAGCTTTAAATAATCACGTAACTCCATATTCCGAAGAAACATATGAATGTTTCAATATTGAACAATTTTATGATAATATCAGAACAGACCAACATGTAGATCTAAAACAAATCCGCACTTCACATTTAAATAGCGAAGAAAAATATGCATTAATAAATTTGCTGAAACAATATCGAGAAATATTACATGACAACGACAAAAAACTTACCTTTACAAAGACAGTTAAACATGAAATTAAAACTACTGACGAAATTCCTGTTCATACTAAAACTTATCGTTACCCTTATATTCATAAAGAAGAAGTAAACCGACAAATTACAAAAATGTTAGATGATGGTATCATCAGACCATCACAGTCACCATGGAGCTCTCCTATATGGATTGTTCCGAAGAAATCCGATGCCAGTGGCAAGAAAAAATGGAGAATTGTAGTTGACTATCGTCGAGTCAATGACAAAACTATAGAGGACCGCTATCCTCTACCAAATATTTCAGATATCCTCGATAAGCTTGGGAGATGTCAATATTTCACTACTCTAGATCTAGCTTCCGGTTTCCATCAGATAGAGATGCACCCATCTTCTATACAGAAAACGGCTTTCAATGTCGAAAATGGACATTATGAATTCGTACGCATGCCCATGAGATTGAAAAATTCCCCCGCGACCTTTCAAAGAGTAATGGACGAGGTCCTGAAAGACGTTCAAAATAAAATTTGTCTTGTTTATATGGACGATATAATAATATTTTCCACCTCTCTTCAAGAGCATTTAAGTAATCTTAAACAAGTATTTGAAAGATTAAGATCAGCCGGATTCAAAATTCAATTAGATAAATCTGAGTTTCTACAGAAACGTGTAGAGTTCCTAGGACACGTAATTACGCCTGATGGAATTTCACCAAATCCAAAGAAAATAGAAGCAATTTCCAAATTTCCAATTCCGAAATCTC
The DNA here is from genome assembly GCA_958510875.1 of Endomychus coccineus. Classification (NCBI taxonomy): domain Eukaryota; kingdom Metazoa; phylum Arthropoda; class Insecta; order Coleoptera; family Endomychidae; genus Endomychus; species Endomychus coccineus. Next base: position 95,291,105 of record OY294068.1, read on the forward strand.
AAAAAGAAATTAAATCATTTTTAGGTTTAGTGGGCTATTATCGGAAATTTATCAATAACTTCGCGAAATTGACTAAACCAATGACAAAATGTCTTAAGAAAAATATGAAAGTAGAACACACACCAGACTTTGTAAAAGCTTTCCAAACTTGCAAAGATATTATTTCTAACGGACCCATATTACAACATCCTGACTTTACGAAGCCATTTATTTTGACCACAGACGCTTCAAATTTTGCCGTAGGTGCTGTACTTTCACAAGGTACTATAGGTAGCGACCTACCAATAGCTTATGCAAGTCGTACACTTAACCCGGCAGAAATTAATTACAGCACTATTCAGAAAGAGCTGTTGAGTATAGTCTGGGCGGTAAAATATTTTAGGCCCTACCTATACGGAGTAAAATTCGACATAGTGTCAGATCATAAGCCGTTACAATGGCTATTTTCACTTAAAGAACCCAGTTCGAAACTTGTCCGGTGGAGATTAAAATTAGAAGAATACGACTACACTATAAAATATAAAAAAGGAAAATTAAACACAAATGCAGACGCACTATCACGAGTAGAAATAAATGCGATGGAAAACGACAATGCTTCAATGATAGTCAATATTACTGACGAAGACATTGAACGAATTATCGACCAAGAAATCCCCAATAATAACGATCATAATAATGACGATACAGAAACTGTACATACTAGTCATGAAAATCCAATTTTAGAGGTAAAATATACCGACAAAGCTATTAACACATACAAAAATCAAGTTGTTATTCTCGTAAAAGATCGCGAAAAAATTGTAGTTAATAAAATATTCGATCATACTAGACTTATCCTTATCATAACAAAAGACACCAGTGAAGAATACATTCGAAACGTGATACGCGAAAGAATTAAACCCGACACCTTACACTGTATGTATTTCAACAATGAAAACGCGAAGCTGAAGTTCATTAGAATATTACAAAACAATTTCAATAAATCGCTGAAAATAATCATTAGCAATAACATACTCACGAACATCACAGAAAAGGTAGACCAAACTCAGAAAATCAAATATCAGCACGAAACAAAGACATGTCACCGTGGCATTCAAGAAACTACACAAGCACTTAAGAGATTATACTATTGGCCCAAATTAGACCAAGATGTACAAGAATATATCAATACTTGCGAAATATGTCAAGTAACTAAATATGAAAGACATCCACATGCAATCATTTATAAACCAACACCTATTGGGAATGCTCCTTTTGAACATATTCATATAGATACCTTCAAAATTGATAATACCTCTTATTTGACAGTAATAGATAGTTTCTCAAAATTTGGACAAGCTATTCCGATTAATACATGCAACGCGATAGAAATACTAAACGCTCTAATTAATTCATTTAGTCATCACGGAATTCCAAGAAAAATCACTTGCGATAATGGTGTAGAATTCAAAAACGCAGTCATTGAAGGACTCGCGAAATTGTATAGTATAGAATTACATTTCATAACAAATTTACATCCTGATAGTAACAGCCCAGTTGAACGCTTCCACTCCACATTAATAGAATCAATAAGAGTTCTCAAAAATACAAATAATAAATCTAATATAGCTCAGCATGTACCAAACGCTATCTTAGCTTATAATAATTCAATCCATTCTAGCACTGGATTTACACCTTTTCAAATAATTAAAGCTAATCCTCAAGAAAAAACACCTTTCGATTTCTTAAATACTAAAGAAACATTTGAAACGTATGTAAAAGAACACGCAGATATACTCAAAACGTTAGAACCTATTATTAAAGACCGAATAACCCTAAGTCAAACAAAATCTTTAACAAAAAAGAACGAGAAAAGAAAGAAACCACCCGTATTGAAATTAAATAGACCTATCTATGTAAAAACACCAGGTCGTATACCAAAAAGTCAGAATCGCTATACCCGAGCTACCAATCCCGAGGATTTAGGTAATGAAAAATTCATATCATCAAAAAAAAGTTTATCACAAATCAATTATTAAGCCACAACGTTTGTTACAGGATCATGGAAATGATAATACACATAATATCTCTCTTAACGCTGACCAACATAATACGATCGCAGAACGTACAAATAGAGACGCTACGGAAACCGATTCTTCCTGTGCAACGAGGCCGGGCACGAGTCGTAATAAGTAAACATACATTCCTTTACCATATAAACGTAGATCATTTAAAAACGCTTGTCAATGAAGCATACGAACAAATTCTATCAGCCGAAAACCGTATGAGGTCCCCTAATCAATACCTTGCAAATGTGCTTGACAATAAACGAAAACGTATCATTGAACAAATACACAAATATGCCGAAAGTCTACATTATCTAATACCCAGTCGTAAAAGACGTGGAATTGTGAATTTCGTAGGCAAAATTCAGAATTGGGCCTTTGGTACTATGGATGACGATGATCGCCAGTACATTAACACTTATCTTAATAGCTTAAATGACAATGAAAACAATCTACATTCAGACTTGCAAACGCAGCAAACTCTATTAAAAAATATAACTCGAGAGTACAACGATGCTATCAAAACATTAAGTTACAACCAAAACAACATATATAAAGAGATAAACACCATATTGAATAACACCTCTGACAGAACGCAAAGTATCGCAGATGTGCTGGAAATTTCAATAATATTAGATAACTTCTCAGCACAATTAAACGAAATTGGTCAATTAATAGAACAAATTAAAATAGCTCTAGCGTTCGCACATCTTAATGTATTGCATAGTTCCATTTTACCCCCAAAACAGTTATTTTCGATATTAGAACAAACAGAAGAGTTATATCCAGGAGATAATATACCTCAGTTAGTCAATATTCATAACTATTATCAAATAATGTCTGCACAAGTTCTCATTGATAGCGAAATGATCATCTTTAAAATTCACATACCCATCGTAAAATCTTCATATAATTATCTACATCTGTATCCTATCCCAATCCAAAATAAGATTTTGATAATCCAACACCCCTACCTATTGCTCAACGACTTAGATTATTGGATCACCGAAGAGGATTGTCCCGAATTAGAAGATACGTACTACTGTCGTCAAATTATCCTATCGAAAGAAGAATCCTGTATACCCGATCTTCTTAGAGGACTTAAGAATGAATGCCGTCACCTACGAGTCAACATATCAATGGATCTAGTAGAACAAATAACATCAGATACTGTCCTGGTAACCCCGAAAACTGAAATACAAATTAAAAGCTATTGCCCGCAAGAAGGAATACATCTTCTCAAAGATGCCAGTGTGATTCACCTACACCACTGCGAAGTTGAAATAAACGATGTAACATATACAGAGTTTAAAACCTTCAATAACGATTTCCTATTTGAAACACCCAAAATTGAATTCAACTCACAGAAGGAATTAAATAGCGAACCCCTGCAACTGAAAACAACCAAACTGAATGAAATCCAGAATTTAATGAAAGCTGCTGAAAATCTGAAACTTCATGAAATCATTACACCAAAATCAACATATTTGGAATGGACCAACACCTCATTAATCATCGTAATCGTTATAACATGCCTAATACTATTCTGCTTCAGAGGATCAATTGAAAAATACTTTACAAATTTATGGAAGTCAAAGTCGACACCGACTCAAGGCCTCCTTTAAGCTGTTAATGGACCCCAGCACCTGTTCCGTGATTATAAACTTCACGTCCTTCTTGGTTAGCTCTGTAAGTGGGGCCGCTAGCTCAGCAAAGTTCGGAATAAACTTCCGGTACCATCCTACCAAGCCTAAAAATCCTCGCACCTCTTTTACCTTAGTGGGAATGGGAAAATCCTTGATAGCTTGCACCTTGTCTGTTAAAGGGCTTACACCCGCCTTGGAAATCTCGTGGCACAAGTAGGTTACTTTTGGTTCCAACATGTGACACTTACTAGGTTTTAACTTTATGTTGGCTTCCGCTAGGCGATCGAAAACTAGGGCCAGTCGTCGTAGATGTTCGGTCACATCGTCGGCACTATAAGTGATGATATCGTCCAGATATACGCTGCAAATGAGATGGTTCAACTCGGCCATTGCGGTGTTAATAAAGCAAGCAAAAGTACTAGGGCTATTTGACAATCCGAAAGGCATACGCAGAAACTCGTAGTGACCATCCATCGTGCTGAAAGCCGTTTTTTCGATGTTCGAAGTTCCCATTTTTATTTGATGATAGGCCGAGGCTACATCAAACACGCTGAACAGACTGGCCTCTCCGAATTGTTCCAGTAGCTTCTCTATGAGAGGGAGAGGGTAGTAGTCCCTTTTAGTCACGGCGTTAAGAGCCCTATAATCGATGCAAAGTCGGATCTTCATAGAGCCGTCGGGCTGTTTCCGTCTTACCATAACTACAGGAGCGCTCCAGGGACTTTTTGACTCCCTTATTATCTTGTCGTCCAGTAGCCGATCGATCTCCTCTCTCAGTTCATCCCTAGTATGGAAAGGTACTCGATAAGGGGCTTTCGAGATGGGAGGTACATTTTCGGTGATTATTCGATGTTTCACCTGATCAGTGCTGGATAGGATCTCGTTCTCTCCACAAAAGATGTGGTCGTATCTTTTAAGGAAGGCTCTCACTAAGGCTTGGGTGTCCTTAGGCAGATGAGACAAATCCACTGCGTCTGAATATTCTGTTTCTCGGTCAGTAGATAGGGTGCCCAGCACAGTCTTTGCCCTTAGTCGGACCGCGTAGTTGTTCAAATTCATGAGACGAATTCTCACTTTCTTGGTGAATGGTACTACCGCGTTGGCGATCAGTACTCCTACTTCCAGGTCTTTACCCAAGGCTTCAATCATTCCTAGTTCTCCCGTAGGTTTTTGACCTACTACCTTGCCCCAACATTCGATTTCGCTTCGAGGAGGTATCGATTCCCTTTCCCATAAACTTACGTGACATAGCCGTGTGGATGGTGGTTTCGCTTCGGAATTCCTGCGCGGGCCTTTCGGTGTATCGCCTTTACTGATTTCCGTGATATGTGGAGGTTGACGCAATGAGAGGGACCTATCGGAGGGTTTGGGCCGAGGCAGTGAAGCTACCTGGGCGTACGTTAGTTTTACCGGTGGTGGTTCAGAGTAACGAGAGAGTCGGCCTGGTATTCCTTTTGTGGTTGATGGAACCGGCGGTTGTTGAGGCTTTGGCTTAGCCAACGGGGTGGCGATATTACTAGGCGTTGTCGGTTTTGGTGCCACCAGCACCTGACTTGGACGTTTACAGGGCACATCCATAACAAGTGGCGTAGTTATTCCTCTAATCTTGATGGTGTTACGAGCATAGTCAATGATGGCTCCGCACTTGTTCAAAAAGTCTCTGCCCAAAATCCCGTCTGCATGTAGTGGAAGGCTTTTAACCACCACCCAGTCTTGCAATAGGTGGGGCCGCCATCTGTTATATTCAACATGGCATTGAACAAGGGCGGAAGAGGTCATTTCTTTTCCAGAAATGCCTACCAAGCGAATCGCGCCGGGCAGGGGTACTGCCTCGCTTGGTACGCTACTTTCTTTTAAAAGAGAGAGAGCAGATCCGGTGTCTATACATAAAGTGCGCTGTTGTCCGTTTAATCGAACCTTTAAGTTAGTGTGTTCTCCGAATGACCCTATGCCTCCTACACAAGGGACTACTACCCTGGGTGTTGTGGGTCTCGTCCCTTTTTCCATCGGGGGTTGTATGGCTCTGAAGTTACCATTCCCGTTTCCCTGACGCCTTACCAACGTCCACTCCCCTTGCTCCTCAACCCCACTAGCAACCTTGCTCCTAGGAGCTTCCGGACAAGGTCATGCTAGTTTAAAGCCGGTTTTGATTGTCCCGAAGGGCGAGCGGTGTTCGGCTTCCTACCCCCTCTAGGTTCACTCCTTCGATCGTAGGTTCCGAAGTCGCGGCAACCTATTGCGATGTGGCCTGGTTTCCCGCATCTAAAACAGGTGACGGGCTGCCTTGTTATTCCAGTTCGGGCTTATAGTGCCCTTCTTCCCCGCACCCATAACATCGCACCTTATCCATTTGTGGTGCTGCCAAACTAGGAGTGGCTGAGGGTCTTGACCTCAACTGGAGCTCCACCCTTTCTGACTGCCTAGCCATTTCCTCCGCCTTTTTGGGGGTAAGGCTTGGTTCTCGCATTAATGCTGTTCCGATATCCCGCATCAATTCTTTCCTTAAGCCCTGTTCAAACTGGTGGATCATAGTCCGTTCAGTATTCTTCCTCAACCCCGGAATTTCCTCCTCCACTGCATTCATCAGATCCTCTTCCAGGACCTGCCTCCCAAAATGTTTAATACGTGTGGCAAATTCGGCCACCGATTCATCGTGATGCTGGATGCACTTGGCCAGTTGAGCCAAGCTTTCCCCTGATGTTTGAAGAGGCGTAAAACGCTCTATCAGCTTGTCTCGGAAGTCGTCATAATCCAAATTATCCAAATCGGCATCCGCTTGGAAGTAAGTGTACGCTTCTCCTTCTAGTCGGAACTTTAGTATCTTCAAAGTATTCTCTTCCGACCAACCATCCAGTTTAGACCTTTGCTCTAATTTGGCAAAATAGGCCTTTACATTTCCCTTCCCTGAAAAGGGATCCACTGTCCCAGCTACCATGCCTGAAGGCATACTTGGCCATGAAGCTGCTAGTGGGGCTGGGCCTGGTACGCCTGCAGGATTCATTTGCAATCCGGAATGTGTAGCTCTCACTCTGATGATACCGCTACCGTAAAACCAACTACGTACCTACTAGACACTACCCCAAAAAACAAAAATTTGACCTCTCGTTAGCTTTCGGCTACTTCCTTAAATTGAATTTAAAAGAAATTCAAAAAATAAAATATAACTGGTGAATTCAATCTGCGTTGACAGTTAAAACAAATAAGGAAAAATTTTGACTCAAATTGTTACTATGAAAAAAAAATTTCAATCTGTTTAGGTTGACCCTGCAATACAAAACAAATTTGAAAAAAAAAAACAAAAAAGAATAAATAAAAAAAAAATTAAAATCAAAATGCAGAACTCCCGGAATCAAAATCTTTCTTTTCGAGCACGTAATTAGTGCCTATACACGAGAGACACCTTTTGATTCAATTCACCCGGCTCCTTCCCTTGCTGGTTCACTGTTCCTTGACTTAGTTACACAAAAAAAAATAACGTACACTTTCTCTTGGCCCTAGTCTGCGAGCTCCTACAATGCTGTAAGCACTAATTCAAGCTATTAAATTTAAAGCACCTACTATCTATTCTGATGGTCACACCCCCTTCCGATAAGAATCCGTTCTCATAAAAGGTATACGGAAACCTTATCCGGTTCCCTGAATGAAAGGTTGTTTTTACCTGGTTGCTATTAACGATAATCAAAAATTTCCTAATTGGAAATAAATACTTTCCCAACTTTCAATTGCTATGCCTGATTTCAACGGCGCTCAGTGTATATATGCTTTAAATGATCTGACTTACTATTTACTGGGGTTATTGAATTACTACCCAATTAATAACCTTACTGTTCTATGTTCTCAACACCACTGTCACTACTAAATTTTTCGAAGACGTGGATTATCACCTTGTTATTTAGGCTTAAAAAAACCTAAGATCCCACCGCTGCGACACCAAATGTAATAATCTGGAAAGCTGGAACTTGGGAGCAACTATTAAACTTATTTATAATGTTATTGCACACAAGCCAGGTATACCAAGTCCAGCTCAAGATATTACTAGGTTATGTTTGTTTACTGTTCCCTCAGGTCAAAGCCTTATGGGATCATATGCTGCTACGGAGAGTGGAAACCTTGTTGTAACTATGCTAGATTAGCTACCCTTACTATGCAACTCGAGGGTTGCGGAGGGTGATAATTGCAGGGTTGCACTACAAGGAGTGCCCTGTCGTTGGTAGAATGGATTGTATTTAGCTGCCACCAGTTCCCTTTTGAGATGTTTTAGAGAATAGTTCAGGGAACGAAACTAAACTCGAAGGAGTTCCTCTCCAGTAGCACTTGGTATAAAATTGCTTAGTAGCGGGGCCTTTCCTGGCCGATTTATATACTAGGCTAGTATGACAGCTTCACGTTGTTGAAGATGTTCGGAATGACAATCACGACAGGACTGTTCTCTTCCACTATAACGTTATCTAAGGGATGGTGTATCAATGAAGAACAATGCGAACAGTATAAGTTGTATATTGGGAAAAAGTATTCGTTTACAAAAACGAATAATATTAATTAACAAATATAGACACTAAGTCCCATTCATATATACATAAAGAGGAAAATATGACGAATGGTCAACAAGAAACAAAAATAAAAATTTAAATTAATCGAAATTAATTTGATAAAATTTTCTGAATGGTTTAAATAAAATGTATATAATAAATTGATAAAACTTTATCAAGTATGATCAATCAATGAATTATTGATTCGCCTGATATAACGTAGCCAGAGAGTTGTTTCTTTGCAGGCTAACCTTACTTTTGAATTGAACATACCACTCTGATGGAGTGACTAAGGTCATGAAATGGACCAGAGGGGCCACTGCAAGTAAGGTTGAGATTCCAGAAGGGTGATTCTCTAACAAACAGCTATGATGCCTTTTTGGACAACTACCTGGTTCGCTTTGTATATATTGATCTATTAAATTGATTCAACAAATTTGACAATATAATGAAACCCTAGTTTTCAAGATGAACTCTTAACACTTTCTCTTAAATTCGCCGCTGATGGCTGTCTCAGTAGGGGTTTTTAAGAAACCTTCAAATCCCAAATAAAATACCCTTATTACAACTTTTAAATAATGATCCTTCTCAATAGTCCCACAAATAATTAGGTAATTGACTTTACACCTACGATAACCCTAATTTCAACTATATCTATCTTAAGTAGAACTCATATATGTACTACCAAATATGAGAAATTCGGCAGATGGATCAATACACTTCTATTACCTCGAAATACTCTATTAATGGTTACAGTCCTCTATATACCAACACAAAAACGAGAAAGGGGGGTGATGACCTCAAAATTCTTGACTTGAATTCAGACTAAATAGCTTGTTCTATAGACTTACCCTGACTCAGTATTTAATCCTTAATCCACCAAGTAAACTTTTGACACTTGAGCTTACACTTCACGGCCTACACAAAATATATTACGCGACGTCTTTTTGTTAAGTTAAAATTACACCCCGGAGCTAGCTCTCTCTCGCACCCAGATCAATTTGTCTAATCGTTAAAGGAAACAAATTTTCCAAAATATCAAATTACTTTAGATTTCTATCATCAAATTACCAATGACGTTCTTCACAATTTCTTTTACAGGTTATTTTAGATTCTAATTACCAAACAATTTTCACTAAATAGGAAATGATATTAAAGTAAAAAGTAAGTTCTCTTGAAACTGATACTTGGAATTTTCTAAGGTGAATGAAAGTACTTTAAGAATGATAAAAATTGATTCGAATGAATTAATTGACTTTGAGTAATGAACAAAAGGAAAATATATTTGAAAAAATAGAAATCTTGTAATTTGCAATACACCAAAAAAACAATCAAATGACTAAGTTAAAAATATCAATTAAAAGAATTAATGGATCTGGTTTTGAGAGAGACTCAGCTATATCTACAAGGAACTAGGCTTACCCAACAAGGCACGACAAAGGAACTACCCTTTTTCCTAAGAGTTTCCATTTTTATACTTCGGCTCCCCCCGAAATTGGCTTCCCAACACGCTAACATAAAATTCAAATGGACCAATGAAGTTGGTTGTATCCCGTTGCACTTTGCACTAATACACAAATCTGTTTTTAGAGTTGCCTGTTTTCCCACATCGAGGGGCAGTGAGTGACCACAAAAAATGATTTCTCCAAACCCTGCTGACTAAGTGATTAACTCCGTCCTCGTAGAAAGTGCAAGGTCCGCGGAATAGCACCTCGAAGGCTATAATTCTTAAAAATCACGTATAACTTGTAAAAGGTATCGGGTGGCGACTTCATGTCGCCGGCAAGGAATTTCATTATTTAAATCAGAATAAACTTCTAATTGTTGAATCCAGAATGTCTATGTATAGTCTGTTCCTGTCAGGGATTTAGAATTTTAGGTTTTGAAATGCCCGTAAGGACGGAACTACACGCTACTGAATGATTCGAGATGTACTCTCATGTGTCAAGTATACCTGGTTTACTTAGAGTAAATTAATTTTCAGGAGTTTTCCCCTGCTTACGCTACTTTGATTCAATCGTGAAAAAATAATAATCCCCAGGATTATTACAAATACGTGTTAAATAGGTATGAATGTTGAAGCACGTGCTAAACACATGTCTGAGTAAACACGTGTCTGAGTATTGAAGCATGTGTCTGAACACATGTCTGAGTAGAGCATGTGTCTGAATGTTGCTTCACACGTGTCTGATTATTGAAACACGTATCTGAACATGTGACTGAACACGTGTCTTAATGTTGAAGCATGTGTCGGAGTGTTGAATCACGAGATAAAACATGTGCATGAATGTACTTCCTATTCACTTTTTACACCTAATGTATTCAACAGTCTTATAACTTCAATTTTACAGTGTGATGAATAATGAGGAGATGCCATTATTATTACTCGCATTTTATTCCTCATCTGACCATCATAGTTCGTGAACGATGATGACGTCATCATCGTTCGGGAACTATGGTTGCCGAATTGAATCAGTTACTGTTATCAGTTCGAAGCAGTGACGTCATCATCGTTCGTAAACTATGGTCGCCGGATTGAAACAATGAATGCCTCCAGTGACGTCATCATCGTTCGTGAACTATGATCGCAGGATCTTCAATTCAATAAAATTGACATTCTGCATATCGAGACTTTTCATTTGATACCTATAAAGCTATGGTTGACATTTATAGATCCGCCATGACAGTTCGCGTGACAGATGCTTCATGGATCCACCACGTCACACCCTCCAAGACGCGACATGACACCTCGATGTAGACCTCACGTGACAGACACCATGACAACTCTTTCCACCACCATGATGCTCTATGGTTTTGAGTTAGGTTAGCTCTATAACCTTCAGCTCTATGGTACGTGATAGCCACCATGACACCTTGTGACAGACACTCCGTCGAAGTGACAGACACCATATCTCACCGCGTGACAGATCATCTGATTTCAAAACCGTACGAGTCTCATGAGTCGGACGAGTCGAACTGGTGGCGACAGCTCCACGAAGCAGTCTGTACCTTTATGCTGTGACGTCACACGTCTGCCCTGTGATAGCAGCCTGTAATCTTGGATTCGCACGAGTCAGACGAGCCGAACTGGTGGCGCCACCTACACGAAGCAGCCTGTACCTTTAGCCCGCCATGACAGCTGTCACGTGATGGTGACACCTACACGAAGCAGCCTGTACCTTCGGTCCGCCATAACATCTGTCACGTGACACCTACACGAAGCAGCCTGTACCTTTAGCTCACCACGACAGCTGACACGTGGTGGTGACACCTACACGGAGCAGCCTGTTCCTTTAGCCCACCATGACAGCTGTCACGTGGTGGTGACACCTACACGAAGCAACCTGTACCTTTGGTCCGCCATGACAGCTGTCATGTGGTGGCGACATCTCCATGAAGCAGCCTGTACCTTCGGTCCGTCATGACAGCTGTCACGTGGTGGTGACATCTACACGAAGCAATCTGTACCTTAGGTCCGCCATGACAGCTGTTATGTGGTGGCGACATCTTCACGAATTAGCATGTAAGTAGATGTACTATGAGAGTTCGGGCTCAAAATCGACCTTTTTTGCATGTAAATTCCCATAAGGAAATCTAAGGTTCAAATTGTGTAAAAACGGTCCCCTTCAAGGTCATCCACAATCACGCATGCCGATGTAGGTCTCCACTTCCGGTCTGGCGATGTGTGTTATCGGGTAGATAACGTTATCGGCTAGATAGCGTTATCAGTTACTAGGTCTGGCATCCAGTGTGTGTAATTAGTGTTATCGGGTAGATAACGTTATCGGCTAGATAGCGTTATCAGTGACTCGGTCTGGCATCCAGTGTTATCGGATAGATAACGTTATCGGGTAGATATCGTGGTTGCGAGTTTGGTTGTTTGTAAAGAGTGTGTTATGTTGTATATTACAGGTTGTTCGTAAGAGAGGTCCTAGACACGTGGTTTCATGTCAGCTATCACGTGATCCTTCAATGTCATGGCGTCTGTCACATCTACCCTAACTATGACCTGAACAATCTGGAGTCTGTAAACTAATCATCTGTGTATGGTTCTTCTCTAACTATGGTCTAGATAATCTGAAGTCTGTGAACTTGTCATCCACCGAGATTCGAACCCGGGAAATAAACTCTAAAGTTAGACGGCTTAACCGCGGAGGATTTGAAACAATTTAATGTACTTCTACTGAAAATGAAATATTTTTCTACACACGGGAATCGAACCCGAGAAATGAAATCCAAAGCCAGCTCCTTAACCGCTCAGCTATGGAGGACTTGAGAACAAGCGATTTTAATGTTGTAGATGTAACCGCGGGTCTGAGTGATAAGTGTGAGTATATTGCAGTCTATGTGGTACAGGTAGTTGTTTGTACGTCAGTCATGCGGGTATCTGAACATGCGGTGTATGTCACACAGCGAGGTATGGAATGTGAGGCTTCATAGCGCCAGCCACAGGGGTTTTGAAAGAGTTGGTGTTGTTTGTACATGTTGTCAGTCGCGTGAAAGAGGCGGGTATTCATCGGAGGTATCATGGGAGGACTGCTACTCCTTGTATGCATAGATGAAATGTTATACAGTTTGGAAATGATATCTTCTACATAAACATTTCTCAAATGCGATGTTTATTCATGACGTTTATTCAAGCTATATGTACCTTATTGTTCGCTATATTACAAAATGCGATTTCAATCATCTTAAACATATGTGGATATTATTTTCAGTATACAAAAATGGAGTTGGGGGGACTCCAAATAAGGTATGGAATGTGGGGTTGTTTATACATGACGTCAGTCGAGGGGATATGAATGAAGCTGGCGCGGACTCCAACGAGGCAGATGTGTAGATGGAATGTGAGGTTATATAGAGTTTGCAGGTATAAGGGTACAAAACGTTTTTTCTTGGGAGGGTCCATGGGAGGGTCGAATCCTTCTTTGGGAGGATCCAATCGTTATTGAGAGGGTCTATGAAAACAGCCATATCACATTGTCATTAGTTACAAAACGTTTTTTCTTGGGAGGGTCCATGGGAGGGTCGAAACGTTTTCTGGGAGGATCCAATCGTTATTGGGAGGGTCTTTGAAAACAGCCATATCACATTGTCATTAGTTACAAAACGTTTTTTTTTTTTGGGAGGGCCCATGGGAGGGTCCAAACGTTCTTTGGGAGGATCCAATCGTTATTGAGAGGGTCTATGAAAACAGCCATATCACATTGTCATTAGTTACAAAACGTTTTTTCTTGTGAGGGTCCATGGGAGGGTCCAAACGTTCTTTGGGAGGATCCAATCGTTATTGGGAGGGTGTTTGAAAACAGCCATATCACATTGTTATTAGTTACAAAACGTTTTTTCTTGGGAGGGTCCTAGGAAGGGTCCAAACGTTCTTTGGGAGGATTCAATCGTTATTGGGAAGGTCTTTGAAAACAGCCATATCACATTCTCATTAGTAAAAAACGTTTTTTCTCGGGAGGGTCCATGGGAGGGTCCAAACGTTCTTTGGGAGGAACCAATCGTTATTGGGAGGGTGTTTGAAAACAGCCATATCACATTGTCATTAGTTAATCATCAACCACCATGCACGTTTGCGGGCAATGTCAAAAGGAATTTTTGAGAGCAAATGCGCTGAGGCGGCACGAGAAAAAACATTTCAAAACACACAGTTTCTCATGCAAGCATTGTGAAGTAACATTTTCTCATCGAGACAATTTGAATCGTCATATTATGTTATTCCACAGTCGAGATAAAAGTATAATTTACTGGTCCAACCCGGATGTTCTACTGGACCGGTTAGAAGAAATCATACCTCTACAAGAATATATCGAAGAGAAACGTGAACTGATTAATGAATTTTGTAAAAAATGGTATTTGAATAAAAACTCGAGACGATTGATCGTTTTCCACTATTTTTTTTCCATTATTTAAGTCAATGACGATGTAGGATCGAATTTCATCTTCAACGATGATTTTCAGAGAGATTATTGGTGTGAAGGTTCGCGCGATTGCGATTTTGTTATGTTTTGCGAACGATGATTCAGAGAGATTGTTGGTGTGAAGGTTCGCCATCGAATATCATTACCCCTCATGGGGATTTTTCATGCATTGCAGACATTTCAAACTCTTCTAAAACTCGGAAAAACTATCTTCAGACGCCTGCCGCTAAGCCCGCTATCTTTGGAGAACATTTTGACTGATTTTTCTCGATTTAGTTGGAGCTTCACCTACAAATATTCATTTACCTTTGCGCAGATTGTTCCTGATATGAAGCATTTCACAACATGACATTTACAATGTTGGTGGAGATATATTTTAGTTAGATGTCTGATGAAACATCATGAAATGGGGGGGAATGGTTCGATTGCATGTTTTTCGATGGGAGTTGTTCTATAGTTTCCATTGCTTTCAGACACACGTTTTCCACATCATACACTACAGTTAGAACGAAATTGTTGTATACTGGATACATCATTACAACTGATTGTTTAATTCATTTGAATCCACACTGACCCTTCAATATTTTTATTCACCCACACCCATATCATACAACAATGTATTTCCCGCTCAAACTGAATTGTTCGTAGAGCGCTTCTTCAAACGTTCTAATAATGCGGTAGCGACTTTTTCATATCGTCATTAGTAATCTATACTATTTTCCTTCACGAGCGCGACTTTTACAAACTTCACGCGTTAAAGCATTTATATATATACTTGTTAAGAACATACATACAGACAGTCCCGTAAAAAGTTATAATGATAAACACATTTTTATTTTCGGAAGTTTTAATCAATTTCAATGGAGACATAAGCAAGGAGTTTTTATGGAGATCAAGTCCGTTTCCCAACCACCCAAGAGGTAGAACTTATGGCACGTTGCTTTTTTTGATAAAGTGGAAAGCGTCCCCAGGAGGCCTACAAACCACTAGCAATCGATAACAAAATAATTATGTAAAAGATGCTCCTTCGCTAAGGTTATTGTTTCCTCGTAAGTATAACTGCACACCTCTCCAAAATTAATTAGGGAGGTCGCCAAAGTGCTTATCGCAGGAGGATGGCTGCTTCCTCAAAATCGGGGTTTGTCAGATTCTGAATGAATAATCATTTCATTATCGAAAAATTCATCATTCTTCACCACAACAGTTACATAATTATTATTATTCTTATAGCTAAATGTTAAATGTGCTCATTCTCGAACAATCCAGGAAAAATAAATCCCTGATATAATATTAGATTCTAATAAAAAAACGTAAAAGTGTATATCGATAATAATATTGCAGCTACATAATTATTATTCTTATAACTGAATGTTGAATGTGCTTATACTCAAACATTAATCGTGGGAAATAAAATATATATAATATTGCAGCTACATAATTATTATTCTTATAACTAAATGTTAAATGTGCTTATACTCGAACATTAATCGTGAGAAATAAAATATATTCTAATAAATAATATTGCAGCTACATCTAAATGTAAATGAAACATTAATCAATCACTAATCATATAAGATGCTTACAATTAATAATCACAATAATTATTATTCTAATAACTGAACGTTAAATGTGCTTATATTCAAACTAATCGGAGGAAAAATAAATCCCTATGATATAATATTAGATTCTAATGAATAAATGTAAAAATAAATATTTTGTAACCGCATGTAAATAAATTTAACCGATAATCACTAGCTCGCGGAATTTCGTGGACTGGAGCACTTCGTGCGACTCAAACGACTCGCAAGCTACTCGAAAGCGGCTCGCAAGCGTCTCAGACGACTCGAACGACTTTGATTCGTTTATGGTTTGTGTGAGATCTATGAGAAATGAAATATCGATATTTATTATGTCATTTATTTTGAAAAAAGCACATTTTTATTTTGGGAGTATGATATCGATATTTATTATATCATTTATTTTGAAAAAAGCACATTTTTATTTTGGGAGTATGATATTGAGAGGTCAATCTTGCAGATTATCAACATGCTGGGCTGTATACATATATTTTCCTCCATCGTATATGGAACGTCAACCAATCACAAATAAGCTGCTTACAACAGTTGTATAATTATATTAAATGTGCTTCAAAACTAATCGGGATTGATAAATCCCTATGATATAATATTGTAACTATATCTAAATGTTAATATATTTAACCAACAATCCTTAATCTATCTCCATCATCTTATTTGAGTGTGTTCACAAATAAGCTGCTTACAACAGTTGTATAATTATATTAAATGTGCTTCAAAACTAATCGGGATTGATAAATCCCTATGATATAATATTGTAACTATATCTAAATGTTAATATATTTAACCAACAATCCTTAATCTATCTCCATCATCTTATTTGAGTGTGTTCACAAATAAGCTGCTTACAACAGTTGTATAATTATATTAAATGTGCTTCAAAACTAATCGGGATTGATGAATCCCTATGATATAATATTGTAACTATATCTAAATGTTAATATATTCAACCAACAATTCTTAATCTATCTCCATCATCATATTTGAGAGTGTATAATGCCCCCACGGAAGCGTAGCAAAATTTCCTGGTATTAAGCATCGTTTATCGTCGTTGGGAGATAGGGCAATCTTCTCCTGGTTTATGGAGAACACTTTATGTTTTTCAGCCCTAATCAATTGCTGTATAACTGTTACATTTTGCCACTTTTCAAGGCATTCAATATAGTCATCGAAATGGATAGTGTTTTTAACGACGGAAAATTTTACTCCCTTAGCTTTTTTCATTACCCCATAGTTCTGCATTATACCTGCAATTTCGGACTCATCATATTTGGCGTTTCTCAGTTCTTGGAGCAGCCTAGTGATATCATCCTCAGAAGTCGATAACTTTATTGCATATAATTTCGACCTCAAGCCTACAAAATCAGTCATGGGGGTTCCATTGTTCTCATCCTTCATCTTCCCTAATACTTTCTTATTGACGAGGGGGATATCATAGATGTTATCAGGCTGGTAGTCGCTGGTGTCGAAGTATTGATGACAGTCGCGCTTCATCATAACATAAGGATCTTTCCCTAACTCATATATGAGAGAGTCTGTATCTGTATACAGTACAGAACAACTATTCCCAAACGCCTGACCCATATATCTATAATGGAAGTCATATATGGTTGTCTTAGCCAAGTCCAATATAGACATTCCTACATATATCGGTTTATTCAACCATATTTCAATCTTATTCAATTCAACTGCTACCAAATTCTCATTGAAAATGGTGCAGTTCTTGAACTCTGGTTTAGATATATACGATTCAGCACCATACCGCCCACTCCACTCGGTAAGTAGGCGAACGTTCACTCTTTTGCGAATATTTTCCATTGTCTTGCCGAACACCGCATTATTCATCAATTTGAATAGATTCTTCTCGAACTCATTCTTCGCAGCCTTCCGAAGGTCAGTATTCAAGTCAATATATGATTTCAGCCATGGAGCTTGCTTAAATTTTAGGACTCGATGAATTTTTGTTAACACCAAACCGTTATCTATCGCCTGCTTAAGGCTACGGTAATGTATAACATACTTCTCCTTAGGATGAAGCGTCGCCATCAATTTTGATGGTGCATTTGATGAAGCAGGGGCGTTGCCCGTTTGAGGATTAATATGTAGAGGGCAGAATGGTAAATCTTTATGTCGGTCATGTAGATGTTTAGGGTACTCCAAATCGACTTCTAAAATATATCCTACATCAGAATCATCTGGAACTGTAGTAACATCAATATTTGTATCGCACCATTCAAATCCGCCATATGGGAGAGCTTGACTCATGGCCCAACCATACTGGTTATTGACGTCATAATACATCAAATAAGAATCAGCTTTCGATGGATTATAATTGGGCATATATTTATTGTTGGCGTGGGCTCTACGCTTAGAACATACTTGACTGAGTCCACCTCTAATCCCTTTCTCAACGAATAGAAATATATCGAGATCTGTGAGAAGCTCTAATTCTTGTTTCGTATGTTTCAGCATCGCATCCCAAGTAAAGCCTGGCAGTGTAAAGTAGTGCGCAGGATCCAGATTATATGTTTGATGACAGCTAGTTCTGAATTGTTCAAAAACGTCAACCAGTAGCATTATGTCTGTCTTCATATACAGATCAACATATTGCCCCAAGTTTTGGCATTCAAATTTTCTCCATATATGCTGTGCTCTCTGGTATAGTCTTCGGGGGCATGGTTTATCTTCCAATTTATTATAGAAGACCTCAATAGGGGGTAAAACCAAATCGGAAAACCGATCAAACGAGTCGATGTAATCATATGGCATTACCCCCTTCCTCGTTAATAGCCCAACTTGTTTATCGCAAAGTTCTTCAAACTGATATTTCAAATTTGGGTAATCGCCCAAGTATGACGCTAGCTTATCCAGAGAGGAATTCATAAATCTGAATGAATCGATGAATCTGAGTTGAATGGGGGTATCATCGACATGCTTAGTAAAACTGATATATTTCTCCTTAGTTATTGGGAGTAGGTCGATTTTACCACCCATTCGCGAAGCCACATCTTCGATGATGAAGTTGGCATCGTAATTGGAAAGATTGTGAAAAACTACCGGAACAACATGCGTATCCTGATAGTTAATGTTGCAACCTTCATGAGCAGCCCCTCGATAATTTTTCAGCGGCAGTAGGTGATTATGATCCCGAACTTTCTTATCTGTTTCTGTGAATGGCTGTTCGCAAATGTGGCAACAGCTCGCCCTTCTGAATGCAGCTTCATCGTCCTCAGACATATCGATGTCATATGGACACCAGAAAACTGTACCCAAATCTTCTGCGAGTGTCTTCATCTGATCTGCGAACCAACTCATACAATCCACGCCGCGATAGGCTCGATAGAAGGATAGGGAATCTTCATATGAACATTTCATGTAATAGCCGATAGCTGCAGGGATATGTTGTTGAGGCTTCTTCGGATCCGAAGTGGGTGTAAGAACGCTTTCCAGATCTGCATATACCACAAATGGAGCTTTCACTTTATTCTTGAAATTTTTGAATTTTAGGATATTCTTTCCAACTTCGGGCATCTTAACTTTACAGCTATTCAGCTTCTCACAGTCTTCAGTATGTTTACCCAACTTCTCCTCAGAGTGGAAGTAATGGAGGCAACGTTCGCAAAAGAATTTCTGCCCGTTATGTTTATTCAGCTGCGAAGAAACCAGGCGTGATAGATCTTTGATCCATACGTAATGGAAACGGATTGAGGTCGTATCATCGCTATCTTCTTCTTCCTTCCCAAAGTATCGATCTTGAATAAGTAGAAGGTTAACGTGTCTACCCCTCTTCTCCTTCGTAAGGTAGGTAGGTAATGTAACGAATGACTTTCCACTTTTATTTAAGATGTATACGTTGATGGAGACTTCATTCTGCTTCTCAAAGTTGGGAATCTGACGCATTGTCATCGGAAATTGAATCCCTTTCAATTTTAATACTTCCGTGTAGTGAGGGTATGAACTAACTCTATCAGAATTCTTAGCTGCTGGGTATAGCGCTGATGTTACTGCCCATGCGAAGCATGCATCATCATCATTCTTCACATTAATGCAGGCCTCTTTACGTTTGATCTGGGCTGGTAAATCAATATATGAAGATCCTAGCTGAGGCGTGAACTTGTTAATATTCACCCCCAAATTGATAATCTTAGTCAACGCCCACCCGCTGTCTCTTTCTTGGAACTCTTCTAATTGAGTCAATATAGGCTCCATAATCTTATTATCAAACCAACTTTCCAAGTGGGTGTCCCGAAAGATTGGTGAATTGGATGTGGTGAAGTACTTGAATTCAGTGGTTATCTGCTCCGCCTTAGCAATCTGGAATTCCCCACAGAATACGGCATTAACTTTAACCGCCTCGTCATTCTTGAGGGCATTCCGAATTCTACTCTTGAAGAGGGCCTTACAGTCTCCTAGAAACGCTTTGGGATCCTTATGTTTCAAGTTTGAAAGGATCCCAGTACGGATTCGGCTGTTGAATGCAGACAAAGAATCAGTCCAATGAACTCGATCACGCGCGGCTTCTTTTCTCGAATCCACACCAGAACCCCTCTTCTGCTCAGATTTTATCTGGATCCGCAGCGTCTTCAGAGCTCCCAATGCTGATAGCAGCTGCTGCTTCTCTCCTATAGTTTTCGCAGATTTTAAGGCTTTATGAATTCTCCTTATCCCTAAAGAACATTTCCGCAATCCTTCGGCAGCCACTGCTCCATCATAGTGTGGTGTTAGAAGACCGAGTAGAGCCGCGATATGCTTCACCAAATCAGCGAAAATGGACATCTTGATCTGCGGTAGAATTGAAAATTAGTAAATGATATCGTTTGAAAAATGGATAGAGATCTTCTCCAACTTCCGCCCCCCGAGAATTATTGAAGGAGAACTCGATTGATATATACCTAAGGAAATTATATGGAATCCGGTTTTCTGTGGAGATTACAGACGACTTATATGGAAACAGCAGGATGATATTAATAAAATTTTACTCTTGAAATCACCCCCTTTATATAAACTCTCGAACGATATGTACCGGTGACTTATAAGGTTGTATGTTGCTGTATAATTACCTATATGCAGCAGGATGATATTATTGTATCTAATTTTACTCTCCAAATCACCCCTTCATATAAACTCTCGAACGTTATGTACCGGTGACTTATAAGGTTATATGTTGCTGTATAATCACCTGTATGACTTAAACTGAGATTATGAGAATATTACATGCTGGTATATTACTTCATCGACGACCGAATATTGAACTTTTTTCTAATATTGGAGGAGAGATTACAGATATTCAAAAACCTTGATTAGCGTAAACACATACGTACACTTAGGATATATTCAGAGAGAGCTTTAGCTCGAAATCATTACATTAAATATGTTCACGTTATTAGCCTCATAACAAGAATTTTTTTTTCAACATGTCTCTGACAACTCATGTTATCAGTTTCCGTTCAATTAATTCTACCGTTGTAATTTCTTTAGTTATAAATTTCCTATTCAGAATCGTTATCAACCGCAATATGAGAATTTTTGAATTTTGTTCACGTTATCAGTTTCCGTTCTAATGAATTCTACGGTTGTAATTTCTTTAGTTATGAATTTCCTATTCAGAATCGTTATCAACCGCAATATGAGAATTTTCGAATTTTGTTCACGTTATCAGTTTCCGTTCTAATGAATTCTACGGTTGTAATTTCTATAGTTATAAATTTAATAAATTGGATATCGCTTATTTTCCCTCTTTCACTATCTTGAACTAAAACAAAAACAAAATTTAACGGTTCCGTTTTGGCTATTTATTGATGAACTTCTAACCCCGCCTTGAATTTATGAACAATCTATCACTATTTCAGACTTGAATTTATAAGCAATCGAACGATTTTACTATTTTTACTTATTCACCATTATTCTATAATTAGCTAATTCAATTTGTCGGATTATGAAATAATGAATGATTCTAGTAAACTTTTTTTTATTTGTACAATTATCATTCATAATTCAGGATATATTAAGGGTATCTAAACATCACACTACCATGTTTATCTCCATGATTGAAACACCCACATTTTGAGCAGAATGCTGAAAATTGATTCATCTTCTTAGTATGCATTACCAATTTTGTTGCTAATCCTTTTTTACGGTACTCCTTCAATGTATAAATAAAATTCATCGTCTTCGGATTGGTATGTTTACCCAGAGGATCATAATCCATACTAGACATTAGCACGAAAGAGGCTGGTTTATCATCTATGTATAATACATAACATGATACCCTCTGATCCTGACACCACATCTCGATAATGATGCGTGTAATCATATCCTCTACTAGATGGAACTGACGAATTTTTCTAATAGCTTTCTCTCCATATAAAAATGTTATCTCCTCCATGAGCCTCTCAGAACGGAATGTTTATAAGGATATTAAACTACCTACTTCTGAGGCGGGGGCGCTATTGAGTATATTACACGCTGGTATATTACTTCATCGACGACCGAATATTGAGCTTTGTTTATATCAGCCCATACGCATTGTTTTTTACATATATAAACTATGTAGTCACTTATTCTACATCTACAGATATAAAACAGTTGCACCCTATCCCATTTTCTTCCGATTCTGATAATGTCATATTTATGCGCTCCCCTCCAATTTTACATATAGATTTTTTTTTGTGTTGAAATTCATATTCTACACATCAAGGCCTTTCATTCATGAAGCTATGGTTGCAACAAAATTTTCCTGTTTATCCCTCTATATTAGATTTTTCTCTATGTAAACCATGAAATTCATACTCTACACATCAAGGCTTTTGTTTATCCCTCGATATTAGATTTTTCTTCATGTGAATCATAAAATTCATATTCTACTTGTTGAGACCTTCCATTTGATACCCATAAAGCCCCACTTTAAAAATTTTCAAATCCTTATCTTGGGAGATCGGTCAAACTGATCGATATATAAATAATATATTCTCATTCAACACATCACGTAGATTCAGACTATGCAATAAAATTGCTACTTCCGGTGTGACAATGTGCTACCTATATAATCTACTTCCACCAGATGCATATTAATGTTAGATTTTTTTAAGGAAAAAGTTGAAATCTATATTCTACACATCAAACTCTTCCATTCGATACCCATGAAGCTATGGTTGCAACAAAATTTACAGTTTTTCCTGTTTATATCCTCGATATAAGATTTTTCCCCATGTGAATCATAAAATTCATACTCTACTTGTTGAGACCTTTCATTTGATACACATAAAGCCCCACTTCAAAAATTTCAAATCCTTATCTTGGGAGATCGGTCAAACTGATCGATATATAAATAATATATTCTCATTCAACACATCACGTAGATTCAGACTATGCAATAAAATTGCTACTTCCGGTGTGACAATGTGCTACCTATATAATCTACTTCCACCAGATGCATATAAATGTTAGATTTTTTTTGAGGAAAAAGTTGAAATCTATATTCTACACATCAAACTCTTTCATTCGATACCCATGAAGCTATGGTTGCAACAAAATTTACAGTTTTTCCTGTTTATATCCTCGATATCAGATTTTTCTCTATGTAAACCATAAAATTCATACTCTACTTTTTGAGACCTTTCATTTGATACCCATAAAGCCCCACTTTAAAAATTTCAAATCCTTATCGCGAGAGATCGGCCAAACTGATTGACATATAAATAGTATATTCATATTCAGCACATCACATGCATTCTGAATATGCAATAAAATCGCTACTTCCGGTGTGACAATGTGTCGACTATATAATCTACTTCCGTTAGATGCACATGAATGTCTGATTTTTTTCTAAATTGATCAATTTAAAATATGTGTAAAGCAACAATTTTTGAATGCAAAGTCACAAGGCGGTTCTTTCATAGCCGTCAGGCAACAGTTCCCGTTAATGCTGCTAAAGCAAATGAAAAACACTGTTCATACCTAACCTCTGATGGTAACAACCCATTTTGTAAGCGGGGATTACAGATACCGAAGTTGATACTCTCTCTCCCCAAAAGGAGATACCTGGCGTGTTTTCATTTGGGGAAAGTCGACCACCCTTTAGACCTCGTGATGTAGGGTGAAGCAAAAAAAAAAAGTAAGGAATAATGATATTTCGAAATTGATCAATTTAATATATGTGTAAAGCAACAATTTTTGAATGCAAAGTCACAAGGCGTTTCTTTCATAGCCGTCAGGCAACAGTTCCCGTTAATGCTGCTAAAGCAAATGAAAAACACTGTTCATACCTAACCTCTGATGGTAACAACCCATTTTGTAAGTGGGGATTACAGATACCGAAGTTGATACTCTCTCTCCCCAAAAGGAGATACCTGGCGTGTTTTCAATTGGGAAAAGTCGACCACCCTTTAGACCTCGTGATGGAGGGTGAAGCAAAAAAGTAAGGAATAAAATATGTTAACTTACATTTATTATTGCACTAAAGCACTGGCACTTGATAGAAAGTTCTTCACAAAATATATTTAACGCGCTAAACACAGAGTACGACTTACTTGTTCCGAACCGAGCTGTCGAATGATTGAATTGTGCGCATATCGCGTTTTAAGATTAATATTTCAAACTAAGCATTTCTTGTACATAAAATATCAACCAATCAGTTGGTTGCAAAACAAAGTGTTATCTGTTTCCGTTTAAAATTGAATACAATCACTCTATTATATACCACATACAAGTTACGACTTGTTGTTGACAGGAAACCTCATTGATAAGATTAATATTTCAAACTAAGCATTTCTAATTATACGTAGATCAAACTCGCAATCACTGATAACGTTATCTACCCGATAACACTAATTACACACACTGGATGCCTGACCTAGTAACTGATAACGCTATCTACCCGAATATTATATCATAGGGATTTATTGTTCGAGAATGAGCACATTTAACATTTAGCTATAAGAATAATAATAATTATGTAACTGTTGTGGTGAAGAATGATGAATTTTTCGATAATGAAATGATTATTCATTCAGAATCTGACAAACCCCGATTTTGAGGGAGCAGCCATCCTCCTGCGATAAGCACTTTGGCGACCTCCCTAATTAATTTTGGAGAGGTGTGCAGTTATACTTACGAGGAAACAATAACCTTAGCGAAGGAGCATCTTTTACATAATTATTTTGTTATCGATTGCTAGTGGTTTGTAGGCCTCCTGGGGACGCTTTCCACTTTATCAAAAAAAGCAACGTGCCATAAGTTCTACCTCTTGGGTGGTTGGGAAACGGACTTGATCTCCATAAAAACTCCTTGCTTATGTCTCCATTGAAATTGATTAAAACTTCCGAAAATAAAAATGTGTTTATCATTATAACTTTTTACGGGACTGTCTGTATGTATGTTCTTAACAAGTATATATATAAATGCTTTAACGCGTGAAGTTTGTAAAAGTCGCGCTCGTGAAGGAAAATAGTATAGATTACTAATGACGATATGAAAAAGTCGCTACCGCATTATTAGAACGTTTGAAGAAGCGCTCTACGAACAATTCAGTTTGAGCGGGAAATACATTGTTGTATGATATGGGTGTGGGTGAATAAAAATATTGAAGGGTCAGTGTGGATTCAAATGAATTAAACAATCAGTTGTAATGATGTATCCAGTATACAACAATTTCGTTCTAACTGTAGTGTATGATGTGGAAAACGTGTGTCTGAAAGCAATGGAAACTATAGAACAACTCCCATCGAAAAACATGCAATCGAACCATTCCCCCCCATTTCATGATGTTTCATCAGACATCTAACTAAAATATATCTCCACCAACATTGTAAATGTCATGTTGTGAAATGCTTCATATCAGGAACAATCTGCGCAAAGGTAAATGAATATTTGTAGGTGAAGCTCCAACTAAATCGAGAAAAATCAATCAAAATGTTCTCCAAAGATAGCGGGCTTAGCGGCAGGCGTCTGAAGATAGTTTTTCCGAGTTTTAGAAGAGTTTGAAATGTCTGCAATGCATGAAAAATCCCCATGAGGGGTAATGATATTCGATGGCGAACCTTCACACCAACAATCTCTCTGAATCATCGTTCGCAAAACATAACAAAATCGCAATCGCGCGAACCTTCACACCAATAATCTCTCTGAAAATCATCGTTGAAGATGAAATTCGATCCTACACCTTCATTGACTTAAATAATGGAAAAAAATAGTGGAAAACGATCAATCGTCTCGAGTTTTTATTCAAATACCATTTTTTACAAAATTCATTAATCAGTTCACGTTTCTCTTCGATATATTCTTGTAGAGGTATGATTTCTTCTAACCGGTCCAGTAGAACATCCGGGTTGGACCAGTAAATTATACTTTTATCTCGACTGTGGAATAACATAATATGACGATTCAAATTGTCTCGATGAGAAAATGTTACTTCACAATGCTTGCATGAGAAACTGTGTGTTTTGAAATGTTTTTTCTCGTGCCGCCTCAGCGCATTTGCTCTCGAAAATTCCTTTTGACATTGCCCGCAAACGTGCATGGTGGTTGATGATTAACTAATGACAATGTGATATGGCTGTTTTCAAACACCCTCCCAATAACGATTGGTTCCTCCCAAAGAACGTTTGGACCCTCCCATGGACCCTCCCGAGAAAAAAAAGGTTTTTTACTAATGAGAATGTGATATGGCTGTTTTCAAAGACCTTCCCAATAACGATTGAATCCTCCCAAAGAACGTTTGGACCCTTCCTAGGACCCTCCCAAGAAAAAACGTTTTGTAACTAATAACAATGTGATATGGCTGTTTTCAAACACCCTCCCAATAACGATTGGATCCTCCCAAAGAACGTTTGGACCCTCCCATGGACCCTCACAAGAAAAAACGTTTTGTAACTAATGACAATGTGATATGGCTGTTTTCATAGACCATCTCAATAACGATTGGATCCTCCCAAAGAACGTTTGGACCCTCCCATGGGCCCTCCCAAAAAAAAAAAACGTTTTGTAACTAATGACAATGTGATATGGCTGTTTTCAAAGACCCTCCCAATAACGATTGGATCCTCCCAGAAAACGTTTCGACCCTCCCATGGACCCTCCCAAGAAAAAACGTTTTGTAACTAATGACAATGTGATATGGCTGTTTTCATAGACCCTCTCAATAACGATTGGATCCTCCCAAAGAAGGTTTCGACCCTCCCATGGACCCTCCTAAGAAAAAACGTTTTGTACCCTTATACCTGCAAACTCTATATAACCTCACATTCCATCTACACATCTGCCTCGTTGGAGTCCGCGCCAGCTGCATTCATATCCCCTCGACTGACGTCATGTATAAACAACCCCACATTCCATACCTTATTTGGAGTCCCCCCAACTCCATTTTTGTATACTGAAAATAATATCCACATATGTTTAAGATGATTGAAATCGCATTTTGTAATATAGCGAACAATAAGGTACATATAGCTTGAATAAACGTCATGAATAAACATCGCATTTGAGAAATGTTTATGTAGAAGATATCATTTCCAAACTGTATAACATTTCATCTATGCATACAAGGAGTAGCAGTCCTCCCATGATACCTCCGATGAATACCCGCCTCTTTCACGCGACTGACAACATGTACAAACAACACCAACTCTTTCAAAACCCCTGTGGCTGGCGCTATGAAGCCTCACATTCCATACCTCGCTGTGTGACATACACCGCATGTTCAGATACCCGCATGACTGACGTACAAACAACTACCTGTACCACATAGACTGCAATATACTCACACTTATCACTCAGACCCGCGGTTACATCTACAACATTAAAATCGCTTGTTCTCAAGTCCTCCATAGCTGAGCGGTTAAGGAGCTGGCTTTGGATTTCATTTCTCGGGTTCGATTCCCGTGTGTAGAAAAATATTTCATTTTCAGTAGAAGTACATTAAATTGTTTCAAATCCTCCGCGGTTAAGCCGTCTAACTTTAGAGTTTATTTCCCGGGTTCGAATCTCGGTGGATGACAAGTTCACAGACTTCAGATTATCTAGACCATAGTTAGAGAAGAACCATACACAGATGATTAGTTTACAGACTCCAGATTGTTCAGGTCATAGTTAGGGTAGATGTGACAGACGCCATGACATTGAAGGATCACGTGATAGCTGACATGAAACCACGTGTCTAGGACCTCTCTTACGAACAACCTGTAATATACAACATAACACACTCTTTACAAACAACCAAACTCGCAACCACGCTATCTACCCGATAACGTTATCTATCCGATAACACTGGATGCCAGACCGAGTCACTGATAACGCTATCTAGCCGATAACGTTATCTACCCGATAACACTAATTACACACACTGGATGCCAGACCTAGTAACTGATAACGCTATCTAGCCGATAACGTTATCTACCCGATAACACACATCGCCAGACCGGAAGTGGAGACCTACATCGGCATGCGTGATTGTGGATGACCTTGAAGGGGACCGTTTTTACACAATTTGAACCTTAGATTTCCTTATGGGAATTTACATGCAAAAAAGGTCGATTTTGAGCCCGAACTCTCATAGTACATCTACTCATGTACCTTTGGGTCGCCATGACAGCTGTCATGTGGTGGCGACATCTTCACGAATTAGCATGTACCTTTGGGTCACCATGACAACTGTCATGTGGTGGCGACATCTTCACGAATTAGCATGTACCTTTGGGTCTCCATGACAGCTGTCACTTGGTTGCGACATCTGCACGAAGCAATCTGTACCTTAGGTCCGCCAGGACAGCTGTCACTTGGTGGCGACATCTGCACGAAGCAATCTGTACCTCAGGTCCGCCATGACAGCTGTCACTTGAAGGCGACATCTGCACGAAGCAATCTGTACCTTAGGTCCGCCATGACCGCTGTCACTTGGTGGCGACATCTGCACGGAGCAATCTGTACCTTAGGTCCGCCATGACATCTGTCACTTGGTGACGACATCTGCACGAAGCAATCTGTACCTTAGGTCCGCCATGACAGCTGTCATGTGGTGGCGACATCTTCACGAAGCAATCTGTACCTTAGCTCCGCCATGACAGCTGCCATGTGATAGTCACGTGATCCTGTACATGTGACACACTTTTTATACACACCCTGTATACTCTTTCATGTGACACACTTTTTATACACCCCCTGTATACTCTTTATACAAGTAATATCCTTATCTCACACCTTATCACCTACATCCTTTCAAACTGATAAGGACAAGCTCACACCGGATGCACATCGACATCTAGACCGGAAGTGGAGACCGGATATCCTGGTGCCGTGGTAGTCATGTTCATCTACTCACGTCGTTAGAGGCATCAGAAGTTAGTCCTCTTTCTGAAGGATAACAAGTCTCTGGATGATTCAGCATCCTACCGACCAATATGCTTATTGGACACAGCCGGAAAGGTACTCGAAAGAATTATCAGCAACCGAATAGAGTAATTTAGTGAAGGCGCTCCGTGCCTGTCGGAAAACCAATACGTATTCCATACGTATTGGTACGTACGGAATACGTAGCATAGCCACTGCTCGTGAGACCATCGAAGGAAAGCGATTGAAGTGTGGTGCAGCGAACTTGAATCGAATTCTAGAGGCGCTGACATTGATGGAGGTCCCGAGATACATTACAAACGTGATCATGATCTAGTTTAGCGAACTTACATTGCTATACAATTCAGACGAGTGGCTCAAGTCTCACATCACAGGAGACGTCCACAAGGCTCGTACTTGGACCCTCATTGTGAAACATCATGTACAATGCGGTGCTGAGGTTGTACATGCCTACAGGAACAGAGGCTCTCAACTTCGCAGACAATATTGCTGTGGTTGTCATCGTCAAGTACTTCGAAGGAGCCGCACTGAAAGCTGACGAGGCTGGCTCCACAATCCACCGAGGGCTCTCGGCGAATGGCATGCAATTAGCTGACCATAGAACCAAGGCAATAGTGGTGACCAGCAGGGAAACGAGATAAATTGTGACACTCACTGTTGGGAGCTGCGACATACCTTCTCAGCCATCATTGTCATCATTGAGTACCTGGGATTCCGGATAGATGCCAGGCTATGATTAGACGAATATCTGCGTGCGGTGAGTACGAGAGTAGCCCCAGTGGCTATCGCACGGGGTGCGATTATCTGGAATTGCTCTATTCCCCTCAGTTCACAATAACCCTCATTTTGAATTTGAATCTATCAGGCCATTGATTCCAAATAAACCCAAAGAGTAATATCTGGGGACTCTAAGTCGGCTGAAGGATTTCGAACACTGAAATGAGGAAGTCCTTTATCGTGCATGAACCAACTTGCTGATTTGGCTGCGTATAGCACATTATCTCGGGGATATGTAAGGTCGTTTTCGAAAATATCTTTTAGGAGGAAAATCAACACAAGAAACTATAAATACAGTTGAAGTGGGAAGAAATTGATGCGATTAAAAATGAGGTAAGAAATATATTTAGGTAAGACATTTTTTCCACCTGTACCGTATGAGAATCGATGATAGTTGAATAAAATTGAAAGATGAGCATTTTATTTTCCTGAGATATGGAACGGAAACCATCTTTGAAGCGCCGTAACCCTTTATTGAAGCATTTCCGAACGAATGTTGATGTACATTTTTTTCTTATGGACTCGTCCTGAAGTTCGGCATATGAATTTTCAGACATCCTATATAGACATTCAGATGTGATAGACGCTTCGCATAAGAGGAATCATCATCATTATATCTGAAGGGAAGGCAAAGGGCACATGGTAAGCTCCCTGGTTAACCAATTTCTGAATACATGGGGAATTTTCTACTCATGACTTCTTCTTTTCCAGAATCATAGCTGCGGTCCTGATACAAAACAGTTCCAACATTGTGGAGGGACTGGCAGAGGAATCGGTTGGAAAGAGGGTAATGGCAATATATAAGGAAATATTTTATAGAAAGAAATTAATGAGAAATATAATAAATTATTGAGAAATATAGTAAATTATTGTACTAGCTTTATATGAAGCAAATTCTTCTATCGAAAATAATGTCAAAGCTTCTCAAAATGTTGGTAATAACCCTGTAAATCAAACCTTATTGGTCTTCCCCAAATATGGATATATTCCAAACCTTAACCTTATATTCCAGCAATGTGTGACAAGCCATTCTAGAACACAATTAATTTAAATTCGTCCATAAATTAATATTGAAATTATATCTTCCAATATCGTTCATGAATAAATTCACTCCCTGACTCTGAATCTACTATGCGAGTCGAACAACTTTTCTATAAACTTTCACAAATCTAATATTTGGTCATTTCGTACAACATACATTGATAATATGAAGATAGAAACCAATCTGACTCTGACCGGTTTAAACTAACATCATCCGAAATTTTGGAGTTCGAACACACTCAATTTATTAGCTTATACTACAGAAGTTCAATTATATTATTCCAACTTCGAAATCGGAACTTTTTTTTCCATTGGAACTCTCAAAAAAATTTACGCTGATTTCTCTGAGGTAATTTAACTTTATAATCGAAAATCGAATTATCATTTATCTGAACCTCTATTTACAGCCCCCTCACCAATTAGTCGAAAATATCTTGCGTTAATAGAAATTATAATATGGTGAGGGTGTAATTATGTTGGTTTAGTCGAATTCGTCTTTTATAGTCCCACTACAATTACCGGAAGACCAAAGCATTATTCATTCAAGATAAAACTGTTATAGCGGCTAGTGAATAGCTTGATTGAATTGTTGATAAGTTCATTCTCGGCAATACACCAGCATATCGCACATTTCAGAATTCCTCAAGGGTGTCCGCTGTTAGGAGGTCACTCTGTACATGACAAACATTATATTACGATAAAAATTAACTAGAACAAATCAATACAATGGGAACGAACAAACAAGAAAGGTAATTATTAAGATTCCATGCATGTGATAAATCTCCCATTTTGCTTAATAAAAACAACTGTCTACGTTTAACTTGGAATGCAAGAGAAATAAGAGAATAATGCAAAAATAACTATTAGAATATGGCATTGTCATTATTTCTCGGCGTTGAGGACGCCCACAAATCGACGGACTGAAACTACACTGCATTCATCTGACGATTATACAGGAGATGTAGCGGATGCCTCTAACGGCAGATACGTTGTTCTATCAATACACTTCTGAAATTCAAAACTCCAGGGTGCACTAGCTTCTGAGTATTCCAACAAATTTTTGTCAACAAGATCTGTGGCCAGTATGGATGATTCACAATGGAAAATCTTCTAAGGGTCCTTATACGAAGGCTCTGTAGGAACTGGACACTTCAAAGGTATCAATTTGTCAATGTACGATCAGAGGGAAATATCAAATTTGGATCATAATATACAAAACCATAAGCTTTTGGAATGCTTACTTCCTATTGGAGAATGGAATTGTCAACAATAAAATCACATGGGGGGAATTTAAACAAGAAGGCTATATAATTGCAGTCAATTGATCTGATTGGCTCAGGAATAAACAAAACAAAACGAGTTTCCAGAGGTTATAGATAACAGAATTCTCAAGGATGAGAAAGTAAGGTAAGGCATCTCATTCCGACTGATTGTGTATGACCAATACTGGTAATTCTATCAATACTAAATCGGACTGCATAATCAGTTTGGAGGAAAAAAATAAGCTAGTATTGAAAAGTGATATTAATTCAATCAGAAAATTGCTGTTGCCAAATTCCACTACATATTCAATTTAAACATAGGGATAGGTGATGATTTACAATTATCATTCACATACAATTTTATGGTTGAAAGTTATGCGAATATTTAGGGTTCAAATTTCGGGTAGAATTTTCAGAAGACTTGCCTCCGGGCAATGATGCAATCACATTTGATTTGGAAATCATTCTGTCAATCTATATCAAAACAGGAAAACTACTGCTGTTGCAGAATTGCAATATTATCTAACCTAGGATGAATTTTCATGAGTCGAACAAACATGTTCTCTGTGAAGAAATATTTTTATATATTTTTGAATATGATATATCTGGTGAATTTGAGAAGCCTTCAGAAATATTATACGTACCATCGCAGAAAAATATCAAAAATATTCAACACATGAAAATTACCATTTTAGATATAGATTTTACAGTCCATTTACATTTGAACCAAATTCCTAACGATATTCGCAAGTTGATGAATTTCTTCCTGATATTTCTCGAAATCTAGCGCCTGTTGCTGATATTAAGAAAATGTTGCATAGAACTATGATCCATATAATGATTCATATCGGTCCCATTGCCAGGTGATATGTTCCCAGAGCACTCGATAAAACGTTTGGCATATTGTATGATGAAAGCAATGGAACATACAATCTGGAACAGGCCGGAATTGCAATAGATACAAATAATGTTATAATCGGAGATGGAAAATACGACAAAACTAGGTTTTATGAATATTGTTACGCACGACAATGCACCCGACTACAATCTATATTCAGAATCAGGCATTCATAATTATGCGGATATGTTAATAGACACAGAGTCAATTTATCATCAGAACGATGAAACTACAGAGAGAGTTGAATCCAGTAAAGGCAGTAAATATAATAATATATGAATGAACTCAGATTTGAAATGTGGCAGTGCATTTGTCAAAAGAATATATCAGCAAATAGATAAGGGAACCAAGAGAGATTCCTTGATCACGAAGATGTGCCAAACATATGATTTGAAATTGATGTGGAGAGGTGCTTGATTTGGATTGGAATAAAGGCAATTTTGCAATATGTCGATGAACTTCGGACGGATTTTGTATAGAACAAATTATGAACTACCTTTGGTTTACGTAAGCCCCGATAAATTCGAAAATGTCAGACGAGTTTATGTTATAGATCTAACACGACAATCATGGACCAACGCCGAGAATAACGTTGTACTTCAGGTTGATTTTGATGAAAGTATAGATCCACCGAACGCCAACAACGGAGGTTTCACTACTTTAGGGTGGTTTGCAAAATTTTGAATTCACACTACCAAAAGGAAAGGTGCAATCGTTCACAGTCTTCTCGCTCACACGCACATACGCACACATGCACGCAAGAACACAGACGTCATTTCGAGAATTGTTTGGATCGATTCAGGAAGGCATAAAATTAATATTTCCGTGATTGAGTCACATTGGTTATATGTATATACAGGTTCTTCGTGAAGAGTATGTTATATTCTAATTACAAGTTGTTTCGTGAGAGGGGTATGTATCACGTGATCTATCATGGCATCTGTCACGTGAACTGTCATAGTTGATCTGTCATGGCGCCTGTCACGTGAACTGTCATGGCGCCTGTCACGTGAACTGTCATGGTGACTCATGTTGGCGTGTGTGTCATGGTGTATGTGAACTGTCATGGTGGTTCTCTCATGGTGGCTGTCAGGTGAAATGTCATTCTGAATGTGTCATGGCTGCTGTGACGTGTGTCACGTAAACTGTCATGGTGAATCCATCATGATGTCGATTACGTGTGTGTACCAATGAACTATCATGACGGCTGTTTTTGTATACGGTGTGAGTGATAAGGAAATATTCATATGATTGGATATACAGGTTCTTTGTAAGAGATGTTATGACATCAGTCCCGTGGTTTTGACAGATGTGTCATGACGTTTGTCATGTGGTGCATTCAACTAGGTATCATGATGTAACGTCTGTCACGTGGACTGTCATGGTTTATCCATGATGGTGTCTATGACGTACGCATCAATGAATAGTCATGTCGGCTCTGACATGTGTGTCATAACGTCTGTGGTGTGCGTATCACGGTGTTCGTGAACTGTCAAGAGATATCCAGATAGCTGCGCACCATCTTCGGATGATGTATATCAAATATGTTTTTGATTGACTTTAGCATTATCATCAGATATAAACCGGAAGTGGGTTATATAGTAGACACTCGATCATACCGGAAGTGGTGGACACATTGCATATTCTGAATCTACATAGCGTCTCGAACAAGAATACACTATTTATATAATAGTGATCAGCCTACCCGATCTTCCGCGATGAGGGTTAGAAATTTATGTTTTCGGAAATATAGCGTTATGGGTATTAAATGAAAGGTCTTGACGAGTAGAGTATGATTTTCATGATCAACATTGAGAAAAGTCCGGTATGGGGAACATGAATGGAAAAAACGTAAATTTTAATGCAACTATAGCTTTATGGGTATCAAATGGAAGGTCTCAATGTAAAGAATGTGAATCCGGAAACCATAGCTCACAAAAGATGATGACGTCTCCTGCGACGATCACCGTTTCAATTCGGCGACCATAGCTTACGTACTATGATGGTCGGATGAGAAGTAAAATGAGAATGATAATAATAGTGATGATTATGTATTCATCTTCCATTGGATGTATTCATCATACGGATGATGAGAACTCTATTAGTATGATAGAATTAGCTAAAAATGGCGGTAATTTTTGAATAATTCTGAGTTCGGAGAAAAAAATTGCTGTAAGTAGATAATAATGATACAAATTGAAGGAACTAAAATCGAACATTTTTTAATCGTCGCAACAGGTCCAAAAAAATGGTGAAAATGGCCAAAACAGGTTTTACGCGTCGGACATCGTCGGATTGAGTTGAAAAGGAAAAAGTTTTTGATAACCTTATGCGCCGTGGGAAGACGGAAAAAATGAGCTGTGAATGAACCCGATTGAACCAGCGGTGAACCCACAAATTGCAAAAAACCAGCGATTTTGCTCGAAATTTCAAATATACATAACTCTTGTTCTTCGAAGAATAGCTGAAATTTCCACGGGTTTTAGCTTTTGTGCTCACCAAGTACCACTCAAGATGTCAGCAAGATCGGATGTATACTTTTTGCAAACCGCAGCTTAATGCAAAAAAAAAGCACTTTTGTAAAATGACCCTAAAAAAGTTGTGGTGTGTTAATGCGCTATTTTTTTCACGAGATCATCTTCTTCAATAGTTAATGAACAACTTATCAAATTTCCAATCTCTTATCTTTTGTAAAAGTTGCTAAAACAATTATTTTAAATAATGGTACTTCGTGCGCTTGGCTGTGTGGCGCGCGTGGAAGGGAGAGCCGCCGCGCTAGCCAACGCAGTTTCTACCGCACTCGGCTATCCGGCGTTTTCGAGCGTATGGGTTCAAAATGCAAACGCTCGCGAAAAACAACAATATCTCGGGAACTGAAGTAAATAACAAAATATTTTGTAATGTTTTACATGCTATAAGTAAGAGCAATTTCGTATATTACTAATTACATTCAATTTTTTAGTACAATATGTACTTAATACGTTTTATCAATGTAACTTTTCAAATTTTTTGTTCTAATTTTTATCGTTATCTGATATATTACAATAAAAGATATGTTAAAATACCATAAACATTCTAAAATAGCGAATAAATAGTAATAATGAATAGATCGAATAGCACAATGTATTTTTTTAGAGTACTTCCGACATTACTAGAAGTTTGAAAATACGCGCAATTCTAATATTATTGAATGGTAGTACGGATTAAAAGAATAAACATCGAGTTTCGAGCAAGGGTTCCTGAAATATTGTTGTTTTTTACGAGCGTTTGCATTTTGAACCCATACGCTCGAAAACGCCGGATAGCCGAGTGCGGTCGAAACTGCGTTGGCTAGCGCGGCGGCTCTCCCTTCCACGCGTGCCACACAGCCAAGCGCACGAAATACCATTTTTTAAAATAATTGTTTTAGCAACTTTTGCAAAAGATAAGAGGTTGGAAATTTGGTAAATTGTTCATTAACTATTGAAGAAGATGATCTCGTGAAAAAAATAGCAACAACTTTTTTAGGGTCATTTTACAAAAGTTCTTTTTTTTTGCATTATGCTGCGATTTGCAAAAAGTATACATTTGATCTTGCTGAAATTATGTGTGGTACTTGGTGAGCACTAAAGCTACAACCCATGGAAATTTCAGCTATTAATCTTCAAAAGAACAAGAGTTATGAATATTTGAAATTTCGAGCAAAATCGATGGTTTTTTTCAATTTGCGGGGTCACCGCTGGTCCAATCGGGTTCATTCGCAGCTCATTTTTTCCGTCTCCCTACGGCGCATAAAGTTATCAAAAACTTTCTCCTTTTCAACTCAATCCGACGATGTCCGACGCGAAAAACCTGTTTTGGCCATCTTCACAATTTTTTTGGACCTGTTGCGACTATTGAAAAATGTTCGATTTTAGTTCCTTCAATTTGTATCATAACTATCTACTTGAAGCAATTTTTTTCTTCGAACTCAGAATTAAAAACTCCAAAAAGCTAATTCGATCACACTATATGTATAGCAGTGTGAATAGCTTAAAGTTGTTCAAATGCCTTACCGGCGAAGATGATATAGATATCTAGTAAGTCTGCAAATATGTTTCATTCATATATCTTCAGAGGAATTCACACTTTGCGAATTCGTGAAAAAGTTCATAAATTGAGAAGAGACTTGAATTTTTACGAATATAAAATTGGAGTAATAAGACTGTTGAACACATTAAGTCTCAAATGTGATGATAATGATGGGAGTGGGTGTGTTTAAGATTCCACAATGCGTTAGACGTATCTATATATGTCTGGAGGATGTCGCTGGTGATGCTGTGGAAAGTAACCGTATCGACTGAAAACCAATGAATCTTCAGAAAATCAATGATAACCACAGGATGATCGTATAACCATACATTAAAAACATAAACTCTCATTCTTTGATGAGAGTGAGGGGGATATAACCTAATGACAAATGCTCAAAAATCATCATGCCTACCACAACTCATACAACAGACAACATCAGCATCATCTACATCCACATTATCCACAGTAAACGAAGAAATTCCGAAAATTTTTGCATTTTTGTATTTTATCTTCTTTATCAGTACCCACTGATATTGGAAACGTTTCTTGAAAATTTGGAGAGACTATTCACCATATGAATGAATAATTATTGTATAAGGAGATGGGTGTTTCATTGAAACAAGAAGAATGATGATAATAATAAACATTTATTTAAATGAGGAAAAAAATACATAACATCTAGGTGAAATATTACTCAGAAACCAGTTTTGCAGATCATTTACGTTTCGAATAGAACACACATATTTCCCATCATCTTAGCGCTTATTGAGACATGTCAGTGGTTTGGAAGGTGTGAATTTTTCCATCTAACACAATTTCTGTCATCAACAATGTACGGAGAATCACTTATTTCTTCACATTTTCCACCAAGAAATACTTTTTGACACGTGTTTTAGCATTCAGACATGTGATGATGACGTCACTGCTTCAAACCCGTGACGGTAACTGATTAAATCTGGCGGCCATAGATTACGAACGATGATGACGTCACCAAAGATTGCCGCTGACTCGATCCGACAATCATAGCGTATGAACGATGATGAACACTTAAATAATGAAACATATATAATGATTGACGCCAGCTTATTCCATAGTTTACTTCGTTTTTATTTTTGAAATAATAGGAGAAATTATTATATTTACATAAATATATTGACATTATCATTATCATTAACTGATTCATGAGTTTTTTTTGTGAGAGATGACACGTTCTATCGATGACTCGATGTTGACGTCAGTAATCAATTGTTAATCTCCCTCATCTCCTTTGGCATGAATAAGGTTCCCTCTTGCATACCATTCCAAATCAGTACGGAAATTCTGTTTCACTTCGTTAACAATATCGACAGCATGAGATATGTTTGAACATTTGCGTATAAATCGCATTCTTCGATTCTGTAATTTTCTATCACCATCACGTCAACCATCCTGTCGACGCATTAGGTCTCATGTTATTTGATGTTCGATATAACCCTAAAGTGGGGAGGCGAATTATAGCATAAATTTTATTACAAGAACAAAGTAATCACCTAAATTTCGTCTTTTTCTCAAACTTATCGGAACTGGAACAATATTTGGTGC
Organism: Endomychus coccineus; assembly: GCA_958510875.1. Lineage (NCBI taxonomy): Eukaryota > Metazoa > Arthropoda > Insecta > Coleoptera > Endomychidae > Endomychus > Endomychus coccineus. The sequence continues at coordinate 95,329,794 of OY294068.1, forward strand.
AATATTATTTCGTAAGGCGATAACGTTCATTCGGATTTGTTGAGACAAGCATTGACATTGTTCGTCTGCATGACATTCACGTTCCTCAGCTAATTTACGGTCAGTTTCATATTTTAGACGTTCGTCTTCTGTTCGACGTACACGTTCCTCAGCTTTTTGACGCTGTTCCCCGGCTTGTTCTTTCACGATCAAAACTAAAGTTCTCGTCTCATCTACTGATTGTATTAGTTGATCATTTCTTGTTTTCAACAGCTCTACACAATGTTGTTCATAGAAAATGTCGTACTCACAATATTTGATCATGATAAATTTCATTAATGAAATAGGTTTTGCTTACGATCTTAAGTTTATATTTATAATACAAGTCTTCTTTATCTCTACATGATGTCCTTATAATAATAATAATCTTTATTTTCCAACAGAATACCTCCAATTACAGGAAAATACATTATAATAATAATATAAATGGAAATGCAATACATAATGCAAACTTAACATTGATGGGTTTAGAATAGGTGGTACAATAAGGAAGTAAGAGAAAATGCATAAGTGTATACATTTATACAGAATGTAAACTGTATATATTGGGATAAATGAAAATATACGAACAATGATTATAAATTATAATCATATATAAACATAATACAATAATTACAATTAATGGTAATCCTTAGTAACAATAGTAATTATGACCACAATTACAATGCAATTACCGTAATTATAGATAATAGAATATCAATAATGTCTAAAACTATACGAAATTAGGTAATTTATCAAATAAATCATTTTGAATCTTTTGGTACTTTCGATATAATATCAGATAGCGAATCAAAGTTGATATCACACGTTTTGAAATTTTATTAAAATCACTACATATTACATTGAGAGGAGACTTGAAGAGCAAATTAGTACGTGCAAATGGGGTATAGAAGGTTGAACTGATTCTGGTAGAACCGATCGGAATATGAAAATTGATATTCGATAGGAGATATAGGCAGTCAATAGAACCATGCATTAGGTGATATAAAAATGCAATGGATATAGTTACTCTTCTGTAAGATAATTCTTGCAGAGCACTATTTTGTAGTGAAAAGTTGTGATCAAAACCACGAGGTGGATAAGTGCCTGTATGTCTGAAAACAACGTATTTTAAGAATCTACGCTGGACAGATTCAACCCACGATATTTACTGCATATACATAGTCCGTACGAGTTAGAGGGTTGTCCAAAATCGTATAATTAAATTTAATCCACTTGATTTTACGTGTGTAGGTTATTATGTTGCATTTATTAACGTTAAGGTTCAATCTATTTGTTTCACACCATTCGCTAATGCGATTCAGTTCAATTTGTAACAAGTAGCAATCATGGACTGATAAAATAAGCATGTAAATCTTCATGTAATCGGCAAATAAAAGGTGGAGGTAATTGATTAGTAAAGCAAGATCATTAATGAATAGCAATAATAAGAGAGGACCCAAATTATATCCTTGGGGAACCCCAGATTTGGAGACTAAATAATCGGAATGAAAGTTATTGATATCTACATATTGCATTCCACCGATAAGGTATGAATCAAAAAATTTCACCAGATCATCACTAAATCCGAACCTCTGCAAAGTTTGCAACAGGAGGTAGTGATCGATACGATCAAAGGCTTTAGTAAAGTCAGTATTGATGCAATCAACTTGGCCACCTTTATCAACAATATTAGAAGTAAATTGGGAAAAACAGGCTAAGTTCGTAACAGTTGATCTGTTTTTCATAAATCCATGTTGATTTGGTGATATTTCATTTCGAACTAAAGGATAAATATGGTTGTAGAGGACAATTTCAAAAATTTTAGCAAAGTTGTTCAGAATAGAAATCGGTCTGTAGTTTCGAATATCTGACGAAGTACCGGATTTGAGTACCGGGCAGATTCGACAGGTTTTCCAAATCAAAGGGAAATTTTGAGTTTTTAAGGATAAAGTAAATATGAAGCACAGTGGCGTAGCCAGAGCGCTAGCACAGTCCTTCAGTAGAAAAGAAGGAATGCCATCAGTTCCTGCGGTGAATTGGTTTTTCAGTTTTTTTGTTGCTTTTATAACATCATCTTCAGATATTTTCGGATTAAGTACAAAATTGTTACTTGTATGATGATTGGCGTTATTAACAGGCACAGAATTTACATAAACGCTTGAAAAGTAATTGGCAAACGCATTAACTATGGACCAAGGTGTGTCATAGGGAATATTATCGTTATGCATAACACTTGGAATTCTGAACTGACCTTTTTTAGATTGCACGAACGACCAAAATTTCTTAGGATTAGTTGATATATCATTTTCAAGATCGGCGATATATTTTGTGTACTAGTCACCAATCAGTCTTTTCACACGACTACGTAGATCACGGAATTTTGATAAGAATCTTTCAGATCTGAATTTTTATTAAGCCTATGCGCGTTGTTTTTGGCGCGTAATACGCTAATAATTTCGTTTGAGAACCAGACAGGATAACTACTCTTCCTTATTATTTTAATAGGTACACATTGATCGAAAATACTGTTAAAAATGCAGTAGAAAATATTACATGCTTGATCAACATTAAGAGACGCGTAAATGGGAGACTAATCAGTATCAAGAATTAGTTGATATAACACTGGGAAATTGGCCTCACGGAAATTATAAGAATTATGTAACGTATTATGTTGAAAACGATTAGTTTTAATTTTTGGAATGTCTACAAGTAAGTAAAGGGCTGGGTGATGTTCATCTTCTGTAACGAAAGGTACCTCATCTTGTAAGACTTCACACTTCAAGTTTGATAGCACCAGGTCGAGGAGGCGACCCTCACTATTCAGTGTTTTATTGAATTGAGTTAAATTTAAGAATGATATAAAGGTATTCATCAAATTGGATTTCGCATCGTCTACATTTTATACAAAATTTGTAATATTAAAATCTCCGAGTATCAATATATGTTCATTATGGATATTTTGGTGGTTTTTGATTATATGAGGTTGGGATATCTGCTTGGACACCGCAGAATAAAAGATGACGTTGTGGTAAGGTGGTTTATTCACTGATACACAATAAGAAACATCACTAAGTCAATAGTACCCGTGACAGGATTGTACCATGTCGTTCTCGGTAGAATATCGAGACATCTATATCTATCAATTTAAGTGTTACCTGAAAGGTAACGTTTGCCCCTCTTGTCACGGGTGACGTACAGCTTAGTGTATCAATAATAATTGTTCTAGATAATATATACATATTCAGCATGAATATAATAACTTAAATATTACGCTATATTATCCCTACACCTTCCCTGCAGAGAAAAGAATTTATTTGCTATGTCTAAAGTGATAAAATTCGTCAAAACAACAATAACACTCCTATCATAAATTTGGATTCTAAAATCTTTCTTTTCTCTCCAGCATCGGTGTTAATATGAGTAAGTGTAATACGATACATAATACAAATAAATATAATAATTTACAAATTCTTATAATAAAATGAAATATTTGATGTCGATTGTTTTTTTTTTCAAGGTAAGCTCTATAATATAGTAAACATAAAATAAGTGTCAAGTTCACAGCTACTTATAAAAACATCAATGCTCTACTAAAATTATGTAATTCAAGGTTGTTGCGATGCATTCTCGAACACATCCCGTTTTGTGCATAGTTCAGCATTTTTGAATTAAATCGTCGCGCACTGAAATCCGATAGGTCTTTGTTCTATTTTTGTGCACTTCAATAGTTTTTCCTCCTTTTAGAAACAGAACATTCGGTTCGCGTTCCGCGATCACAACATAAGGACCTTCGTACACTTCGGTAAGTTTATTTCCCGTTTCACTCTTAACTAATATCAAATCATCTTTGTTGTAAGACCTAGGGTAACAATTCTTATCGTAGTGTTCCTTACGTTTTACCTTGTTCGACACCAAATTCTGATGAGCATCCAACCATGCTCGTTGCAACCTATATTTCAATTCGCTTAGATAATTATCATGATTATAAATGGGATCAGTTTTTTCAATGTTTATCAAATTAGATGGCAATGTCGCCAGAAAACCAAAAACTAGCTCAAACGGGGTGTAACCAGTCTCAGTATGAACTGTAGTATTAAACACGAAACACCAATATCGAAGCCACGAGCTCCAATTTTCAGGTTAATTCCCCGTCATTATACGTAAGAAAGCTTTCAAATGTTTATGGGTGTTTTCCAGCGCCCCAATTGTTTCATGGTGATATGCTGTACTGTTTAATTTGTTGATATTCAGGAGCCTCGCTGCATCACACATAACTGTTGACATGAACTCTGTCCCACGATCAGTACAAATTTCCGTAGGCGTCCCATATCTTAGGATGAAATCCTCCACAAATGTTCTAGCTACAACATTGGCCTCCTTTGATTTAAGTGGATAAACCTCTATGAATTTAGTTAAATCACACTGTAACGTCAGTATGTATGTAAAATCATCATTGCCTTTGTCTATTGGTTTAACAATGTCTAGAAATACTTTTCTAAATGCTCGATCCGCAGTTGTTGTGACTACTAGAGGTTGTCTTGTATGTCTATCGTGTTTATTCCGCTGACATTGGTCACACCTCGCTACATATTTGTAAATGTCGTTAGTCATACCTGGCCAAAAATAATATTTCTGTATTTTTTTTGTCATTCTCCTAATACCTGCAAGTCCACTCGACGGCAATAGATGGAAATCATTTAGAATAACTGTACGCATTTCTTTATCCTCAATACATTTTCTTTTATTAACGATGCATATCCTAGGTATATCATAATTTTTATTAAGTTCGTTGGCCAACGATTTCAAAAATGCAATATTGCTATCTTCTTTCATTATTACTACCTCTTCTATGTCGATTTCATCACACAATGTTTCCAAATGTCCCAACAAACGGCGTAGCGGTTTTGCTGCCAGATCATCTGGATCGATAAAGATCGTTTTCATAGAGGGCATGTATATTAATTTTTCATCTTCAGTAGCTACTCTATCATCGTTTTCCATCAGTTTATTCTTCAATTTCTTATTCATTATTGTTAGTTGCGTACATTGTTTGGGTTTTTTAAGGAACTCAACGATTTTCGGTTGCCCACCCGAATTTCGTTCGATAACCTGATTATTATCCCTCACTTTAGTTTCTATTTCCTCTTTCTCTTTAGTTATTGTTTGTGCCCTTGTGACAACTGCTATGCTGTGTTGATTTATGCTCTTAAGCTCTTCAATCGAAATTCGTGACAAGGCATCAGCTATTACGTTGTCAGAACCTTTAATGTATTCAATGTCGAAATCGTATTCCTCTAAGCATAACCTAAACTTTGTCAGACGGCTTGAGGGATTGTTGTGTGTGAAAAGAAAAATCAACAGCCTGTGATCTGTCATGATCTTGAATCGCTTACCAAATAAATAGGGCCGAAAATGTCGTGTTGCCCATACTATCGCTAGTAACTCTTTTTCTATTGTGGCATAGTTACTTTCTGCCTTGTTAAGTGTTCTACTGGCATAGGCAATCGGTTTTCCATTTCCATTAGATAGTACTGCACCCAAAGCTTTTCCTGACGCATCAGTGTGTACTATGAACTGGTTCTCAGCAGAAAAATCTGGGAAATCTAGTACTGGTGGGGACATCAAAGCCTTTTTTATTGTTTCAAATGATATTTGGCAATTATTCGTCCAAATAAATGCTGCGTTTTTATGGGTCAGTTGAGTTAAACACCAAGTTCGCTTCGCGAAATTTGGGATAAATTTTCTATAATAGTTAGCGAACGCAACAACCTTCTTAACCTCATCCGCCGACTTTGGCTCCGGATAATTATGTAAGGCTGCTATTTTGCTCGAATCAGGTAGGATGCCCTCTGATGTTATAACATGCCCCAAATATAAGATATCCTTTTTTAAAAATTCGCACTTTGAAGGATTCAGTTTCAAGTTGACTTTCCTTAACCTCTCAAACACTTTGATCAGATTAGCATTGTGATCTCTCAGATTTCTTCCAAACACAATCAGATCGTCTAAATATACAAAACATCTTTTATAATTGAGACCTGCCATGGCTATTGTCATTATTCGAGAAAAACTTGGAGGGCTAATCTTTAGGCCCAATGGTAGCCTCTTCATTTGAAACATTCCGCGACCTGATGTAAAAGCGGTACACGGCCTACTTCCTGGTTCTAGTTCGACCTGATAGTACCCTTGAGCAAGGTCCAAATGTGTGAAATACATTGAGCCTGACACTGATTCTAGAATTTCAGTTATATTTGGTAATGGGAATTTATCATCGACAATATTAAGGTTCAGGTCACGATAATCAATTACGACACGCCATCGTTTCTTTCCGTCTTGACCTATTTTCTTGGGAACAATCAACAACGGTGATGACCAAGCACTTTCGGCTTCCTCAATGATGTCATTTTCCAGCATTTCTCCTATTTGTTTCTCTATCTGTGCCTTTTGAGCGTGCGGTATACGATATGGTTTTTTATAAACTGGCTTGGCTTCAGGTTTAATTTTAATCTCTTGTTGACCTAGATTTGTAGTTGTCAGCTTATCTCCTGGTATGTGAAAGATATCTGCGTATTTGGCGCAGATGTTCTCAATAGGGATCTTCTCTTCTAATATCATATCCTTCCAATCAATTTCCGCAAACATTCTTTTCACTCGTTCTACATTTTTGTCCACTTTCTCAAATTCGAAACAATCATATTCATTTGCACTGTGTATTTCTGGAATACAACTTTCTAAACTTACTGACTCATCTCTTGTATTTAAAATTCTCACTGGAATCATTCCGTTTTTTGGCTTCACCTAAATTTCGTCTTTTTCTCAAACTTATCGGAACTGGAACAATATTTGGTGCAATATTATTTCGTAAGGCGATAACGTTCATTCGGATTTGTTGAGACAAGCATTGACATTGTTCGTCTGCATGACATTCACGTTCCTCAGCTAATTTACGGTCAGTTTCATATTTTAGACGTTCGTCTTCTGTTCGACGTACACGTTCCTCAGCTTTTTGACGCTGTTCCCCGGCTTGTTCTTTCACGATCAAAACTAAAGTTCTCGTCTCATCTACTGATTGTATTAGTTGATCATTTCTTGTTTTCAACAGCTCTACACAATGTTGTTCATAGAAAATGTCGTACTCACAATATTTCATCATGATAAATTTCATTAATGAAATAGGTTTTGCTTACGATCTTAAGTTTATATTTATAATACAAGTCTTCTTTATCTCTACATGATGTCCTTATAATAATAATAATCTTTATTTTCCAACAGAATACCTCCAATTACAGGAAAATACATTATAATAATAATATAAATGGAAATGCAATACATAATGCAAACTTAACATTGATGGGTTTAGAATAGGTGGTACAATAAGGAAGTAAGAGAAAATGCATAAGTGTATACATTTATACAGAATGTAAACTGTATATATTGGGATAAATGAAAATATACGAACAATGATTATAAATTATAATCATATATAAACATAATACAATTATTACAATTAATGGTAATCCTTAGTAACAATAGTAATTGTGACCACAATTACAATGCAATTACCGTAATTATAGATAATAGAATATCAATAATGTCTAAAACTATACGAAATTAGGTAATTTATCAAATAAATCATTTTGAATCTTTTGGTACTTTCGATATAATATCAGATAGCGAATCAAAGTTGATATCACACGTTTTGAAATTTTATTAAAATCACTACATATTACATTGAGAGGAGACTTGAAGAGCAAATTAGTACGTGCAAATGGGGTATAGAAGGTTGAACTGATTCTGGTAGAACCGATCGGAATATGAAAATTGATATTCGATAGGAGATATAGGCAGTCAATAGAACCATGCATTAGGTGATATAAAAATGGAATGGATATAGTTACTCTTCTGTAAGATAATTCTTGCAGAGCACTATTTTGTAGTGAAAAGTTGTGATCAAAACCACGAGGTGGATAAGTGCCTGTATGTCTGAAAACAACGTATTTTAAGAATCTACGCTGGACAGATTCAACCCACGATATTTACTGCATATACATAGTCCGTACGAGTTAGAGGGTTGTCCAAAATCGTATAATTAAATTTAATCCACTTGATTTTACGTGTGTAGGTTATTATGTTGCATTTATTAACGTTAAGGTTCAATCTATTTGTTTCACACCATTCGCTAATGCGATTCAGTTCAATTTGTAACAAGTAGCAATCATGGACTGATAAAATAAGCATGTAAATCTTCATGTAATCGGCAAATAAAAGGTGGAGGTAATTGATTAGTAAAGCAAGATCATTAATGAATAGCAATAATAAGAGAGGACCCAAATTATATCCTTGGGGAACCCCAGATTTGGAGACTAAATAATCGGAATGAAAGTTATTGATATCTACATATTGCATTCTACCGATAAGGTATGAATCAAAAAATTTCACCAGATCATCACTAAATCCGAACCTCTGCAAAGTTTGCAACAGGAGGTAGTGATCGATACGATCAAAGGCTTTAGTAAAGTCAGTATTAATGCAATCAACTTGGCCACCTTTATCAACAATATTAGAAGTAAATTGGGAAAAACAGGCTAAGTTCGTAACAGTTGATCTGTTTTTCATAAATCCATGTTGATTTGGTGATATTTCATTTCGAACTAAAGGATAAATATGGTTGTAGAGGACAATTTCAAAAATTTTAGCAAAGTTGTTCAGAATAGAAATCGGTCTGTAGTTTCGAATATCTGACGAAGTACCGGATTTGAGTACCGGGCAGATTCGACAGGTTTTCCAAATCAAAGGGAAATTTTGAGTTTTTAAGGATAAAGTAAATATGAAGCACAGTGGCGTAGCCAGAGCGCTAGCACAGTCCTTCAGTAGAAAAGAAGGAATGCCATCAGTTCCTGCGGTGAATTGGTTTTTCAGTTTTTTTGTTGCTTTTATAACATCATCTTCAGATATTTTCGGATTAAGTACAAAATTGTTACTTGTATGATGATTGGCGTTATTAACAGGCACAGAATTTACATAAACGCTTGAAAAGTAATTGGCAAACGCATTAACTATGGACCAAGGTGTGTCATAGGGAATATTATCGTTATGCATAACACTTGGAATTCTGAACTGACCTTTTTTAGATTGCACGAACGACCAAAATTTCTTAGGATTAGTTGATATATCATTTTCAAGATCGGCGATATATTTTGTGTACTAGTCACCAATCAGTCTTTTCACACGACTACGTAGATCACGGAATTTTGATAAGAATCTTTCAGATCTGAATTTTTATTAAGCCTATGCGCGTTGTTTTTGGCGCGTAATACGCTAATAATTTCGTTTGAGAACCAGACAGGATAACTACTCTTCCTTATTATTTTAATAGGTACACATTGATCGAAAATACTGTTAAAAATGCAGTAGAAAATTTTACATGCTTGATCAACATTAAGAGACGCGTAAATGGGAGACTAATCAGTATCAAGAATTAGTTGATATAACACTGGGAAATTGGCCTCACGGAAATTATAAGAATTATGTAACGTATTATGTTGAAAACGATTAGTTTTAATTTTTGGAATGTCTACAAGTAAGTAAAGGGCTGGGTGATGTTCATCTTCTGTAACGAAAGGTACCTCATCTTGTAAGACTTCACACTTCAAGTTTGATAGCACCAGGTCGAGGAGGCGACCCTCACTATTCAGTGTTTTATTGAATTGAGTTAAATTTAAGAATGATATAAAGGTATTCATCAAATTGGATTTCGCATCGTCTACATTTTATACAAAATTTGTAATATTAAAATCTCCGAGTATCAATATATGTTCATTATGGATATTTTGGTGGTTTTTGATTATATGAGGTTGGGATATCTGCTTGGACACCGCAGAATAAAAGATGACGTTGTGGTAAGGTGGTTTATTCACTGATACACAATAAGAAACATCACTAAGTCAATAGTACCCGTGACAGGATTGTACCATGTCGTTCTCGGTAGAATATCGAGACATCTATATCTATCAATTTAAGTGTTACCTGAAAGGTAACGTTTGCCCCTCTTGTCACGGGTGACGTACAGCTTAGTGTATCAATAATAATTGTTCTAGATAATATATACATATTCAGCATGTATATAATAACTTAAATATTACGCTATATTTTCCCTACACCTTCCCTGCAGAGAAAAGAATTTATTTGCTATGTCTAAAGTGATAAAATTCGTCAAAACAACAATAACACTCCTATCATAAATTTGGATTCTAAAATCTTTCTTTTCTCTCCAGCATCGGTGTTAATATGAGTAAGTGTAATACGATACATAATACAAATAAATATAATAATTTACAAATTCTTATAATAAAATGAAATATTTGATGTCGATTGTTTTTTTTTTCAAGGTAAGCTCTATAATATAGTAAACATAAAATAAGTGTCAAGTTCACAGCTACTTATAAAAACATCAATGCTCTACTAAAATTATGTAATTCAAGGTTGTTGCGATGCATTCTCGAACACATCCCGTTTTGTGCATAGTTCAGCATTTTTGAATTAAATCGTCGCGCACTGAAATCCGATAGGTCTTTGTTCTATTTTTGTGCACTTCAATAGTTTTTCCTCCTTTTAGAAACAGAACATTCGGTTCGCGTTCCGCGATCACAACATAAGGACCTTCGTACACTTCGGTAAGTTTATTTCCCGTTTCACTCTTAACTAATATCAAATCATCTTTGTTGTAAGACCTAGGGTAACAATTCTTATCGTAGTGTTCCTTACGTTTTACCTTGTTCGACACCAAATTCTGATGAGCATCCAACCATGCTCGTTGCAACCTATATTTCAATTCGCTTAGATAATTATCATGATTATAAATGGGATCAGTTTTTTCAATGTTTATCAAATTAGATGGCAATGTCGCCAGAAAACCAAAAACTAGCTCAAACGGGGTGTAACCAGTCTCAGTATGAACTGTAGTATTAAACACGAAACACCAATATCGAAGCCACGAGCTCCAATTTTCAGGTTAATTCCCCGTCATTATACGTAAGAAAGCTTTCAAATGTTTATGGGTGTTTTCCAGCGCCCCAATTGTTTCATGGTGATATGCTGTACTGTTTAATTTGTTGATATTCAGGAGCCTCGCTGCATCACACATAACTGTTGACATGAACTCTGTCCCACGATCAGTACAAATTTCCGTAGGCGTCCCATATCTTAGGATGAAATCCTCCACAAATGTTCTAGCTACAACATTGGCCTCCTTTGATTTAAGTGGATAAACCTCTATGAATTTAGTTAAATCACACTGTAACGTCAGTATGTATGTAAAATCATCATTGCCTTTGTCTAGTGGTTTAACAATGTCTAGAAATACTTTTCTAAATGCTCGATCCGCAGTTGTTGTGACTACTAGAGGTTGTCTTGTATGTCTATCGTGTTTATTCCGCTGACATTGGTCACACCTCGCTACATATTTGTAAATGTCGTTAGTCATACCTGGCCAAAAATAATATTTCTGTATTTTTTTTGTCATTCTCCTAATACCTGCATGTCCACTCGACGGCAATAGATGGAAATCATTTAGAATAACTGTACGCATTTCTTTATCCTCAATACATTTTCTTTTATTAACGATGCATATCCTAGGTATATCATAATTTTTATTAAGTTCGTTGGCCAACGATTTCAAAAATGCAATATTGCTATCTTCTTTCATTATTACTACCTCTTCTATGTCGATTTCATCACACAATGTTTCCAAATGTCCCAACAAACGGCGTAGCGGTTTTGCTGCCAGATCATCTGGATCGATAAAGATCGTTTTCATAGAGGGCATGTATATTAATTTTTCATCTTCAGTAGCTACTCTATCATCGTTTTCCATCAGTTTATTCTTCAATTTCTTATTCATTATTGTTAGTTGCGTACATTGTTTGGGTTTTTTAAGGAACTCAACGATTTTCGGTTGCCCACCCGAATTTCGTTCGATAACCTGATTATTATCCCTCACTTTAGTTTCTATTTCCTCTTTCTCTTTAGTTATTGTTTGTGCCCTTGTGACAACTGCTATGCTGTGTTGATTTATGCTCTTAAGCTCTTCAATCGAAATTCGTGACAAGGCATCAGCTATTACGTTGTCAGAACCTTTAATGTATTCAATGTCGAAATCGTATTCCTCTAAGCATAACCTAAACTTTGTCAGACGGCTTGAGGGATTGTTGTGTGTGAAAAGAAAAATCAACAGCCTGTGATCTGTCATGATCTTGAATCGCTTACCAAATAAATAGGGCCGAAAATGTCGTGTTGCCCATACTATCGCTAGTAACTCTTTTTCTATTGTGGCATAGTTACTTTCTGCCTTGTTAAGTGTTCTACTGGCATAGGCAATCGGTTTTCCATTTCCATTAGATAGTACTGCACCCAAAGCTTTTCCTGACGCATCAGTGTGTACTATGAACTGGTTCTCAGCAGAAAAATCTGGAAAATCTAGTACTGGTGGGGACATCAAAGCCTTTTTTATTGTTTCAAATGATATTTGGCAATTATTCGTCCAAATAAATGCTGCGTTTTTATGGGTCAGTTGAGTTAAACACCAAGTTCGCTTCGCGAAATTTGGGATAAATTTTCTATAATAGTTAGCGAACGCAACAACCTTCTTAACCTCATCCGCCGACTTTGGCTCCGGATAATTATGTAAGGCTGCTATTTTGCTCGAATCAGGTAGGATGCCCTCTGATGTTATAACATGCCCCAAATATAAGATATCCTTTTTTAAAAATTCGCACTTTGAAGGATTCAGTTTCAAGTTGACTTTCCTTAACCTCTCAAACACTTTGATCAGATTAGCATTGTGATCTCTCAGATTTCTTCCAAACACAATCAGATCGTCTAAATATACAAAACATCTTTTATAATTGAGACCTGCCATGGCTATTGTCATTATTCGAGAAAAACTTGGAGGGCTAATCTTTAGGCCCAATGGTAGCCTCTTCATTTGAAACATTCCGCGACCTGATGTAAAAGCGGTACACGGCCTACTTCCTGGTTCTAGTTCGACCTGATAGTACCCTTGAGCAAGGTCCAAATGTGTGAAATACATTGAGCCTGACACTGATTCTAGAATTTCAGTTATATTTGGTAATGGGAATTTATCATCGACAATATTAAGGTTCAGGTCACGATAATCAATTACGACACGCCATCGTTTCTTTCCGTCTTGACCTATTTTCTTGGGAACAATCAACAACGGTGATGACCAAGCACTTTCGGCTTCCTCAATGATGTCATTTTCCAGCATTTCTCCTATTTGTTTCTCTATCTGTGCCTTTTGAGCGTGCGGTATACGATATGGTTTTTTATAAACTGGCTTGGCTTCAGGTTTAATTTTAATCTCTTGTTGACCTAGATTTGTAGTTGTCAGCTTATCTCCTGGTATGTGAAAGATATCTGCGTATTTGGCGCAGATGTTCTCAATAGGGATCTTCTCTTCTAATATCATATCCTTCCAATCAATTTCCGCAAACATTCTTTTCACTCGTTCTACATTTTTGTCCACTTTCTCAAATTCGAAACAATCATATTCATTTGCACTGTGTATTTCTGGAATACAACTTTCTAAACTTACTGACTCATCTCTTGTATTTAAAATTCTCACTGGAATCATTCCGTTTTTTGGCTTCACCTAAATTTCGTCTTTTTCTCAAACTTATCGGAACTGGAACAATATTTGGTGCAATATTATTTCGTAAGGCGATAACGTTCATTCGGATTTGTTGAGACAAGCATTGACATTGTTCGTCTGCATGACATTCACGTTCCTCAGCTAATTTACGGTCAGTTTCATATTTTAGACGTTCGTCTTCTGTTCGACGTACACGTTCCTCAGCTTTTTGACGCTGTTCCCCGGCTTGTTCTTTCACGATCAAAACTAAAGTTCTCGTCTCATCTACTGATTGTATTAGTTGATCATTTCTTGTTTTCAACAGCTCTACACAATGTTGTTCATAGAAAATGTCGTACTCACAATATTTCATCATGATAAATTTCATTAATGAAATAGGTTTTGCTTACGATCTTAAGTTTATATTTATAATACAAGTCTTCTTTATCTCTACATGATGTCCTTATAATAATAATAATCTTTATTTTCCAACAGAATACCTCCAATTACAGGAAAATACATTATAATAATAATATAAATGGAAATGCAATACATAATGCAAACTTAACATTGATGGGTTTAGAATAGGTGGTACAATAAGGAAGTAAGAGAAAATGCATAAGTGTATACATTTATACAGAATGTAAACTGTATATATTGGGATAAATGAAAATATACGAACAATGATTATAAATTATAATCATATATAAACATAATACAATTATTACAATTAATGGTAATCCTTAGTAACAATAGTAATTGTGACCACAATTACAATGCAATTACCGTAATTATAGATAATAGAATATCAATAATGTCTAAAACTATACGAAATTAGGTAATTTATCAAATAAATCATTTTGAATCTTTTGGTACTTTCGATATAATATCAGATAGCGAATCAAAGTTGATATCACACGTTTTGAAATTTTATTAAAATCACTACATATTACATTGAGAGGAGACTTGAAGAGCAAATTAGTACGTGCAAATGGGGTATAGAAGGTTGAACTGATTCTGGTAGAACCGATCGGAATATGAAAATTGATATTCGATAGGAGATATAGGCAGTCAATAGAACCATGCATTAGGTGATATAAAAATGGAATGGATATAGTTACTCTTCTGTAAGATAATTCTTGCAGAGCACTATTTTGTAGTGAAAAGTTGTGATCAAAACCACGAGGTGGATAAGTGCCTGTATGTCTGAAAACAACGTATTTTAAGAATCTACGCTGGACAGATTCAACCCACGATATTTACTGCATATACATAGTCCGTACGAGTTAGAGGGTTGTCCAAAATCGTATAATTAAATTTAATCCACTTGATTTTACGTGTGTAGGTTATTATGTTGCATTTATTAACGTTAAGGTTCAATCTATTTGTTTCACACCATTCGCTAATGCGATTCAGTTCAATTTGTAACAAGTAGCAATCATGGACTGATAAAATAAGCATGTAAATCTTCATGTAATCGGCAAATAAAAGGTGGAGGTAATTGATTAGTAAAGCAAGATCATTAATGAATAGCAATAATAAGAGAGGACCCAAATTATATCCTTGGGGAACCCCAGATTTGGAGACTAAATAATCGGAATGAAAGTTATTGATATCTACATATTGCATTCTACCGATAAGGTATGAATCAAAAAATTTCACCAGATCATCACTAAATCCGAACCTCTGCAAAGTTTGCAACAGGAGGTAGTGATCGATACGATCAAAGGCTTTAGTAAAGTCAGTATTAATGCAATCAACTTGGCCACCTTTATCAACAATATTAGAAGTAAATTGGGAAAAACAGGCTAAGTTCGTAACAGTTGATCTGTTTTTCATAAATCCATGTTGATTTGGTGATATTTCATTTCGAACTAAAGGATAAATATGGTTGTAGAGGACAATTTCAAAAATTTTAGCAAAGTTGTTCAGAATAGAAATCGGTCTGTAGTTTCGAATATCTGACGAAGTACCGGATTTGAGTACCGGGCAGATTCGACAGGTTTTCCAAATCAAAGGGAAATTTTGAGTTTTTAAGGATAAAGTAAATATGAAGCACAGTGGCGTAGCCAGAGCGCTAGCACAGTCCTTCAGTAGAAAAGAAGGAATGCCATCAGTTCCTGCGGTGAATTGGTTTTTCAGTTTTTTTGTTGCTTTTATAACATCATCTTCAGATATTTTCGGATTAAGTACAAAATTGTTACTTGTATGATGATTGGCGTTATTAACAGGCACAGAATTTACATAAACGCTTGAAAAGTAATTGGCAAACGCATTAACTATGGACCAAGGTGTGTCATAGGGAATATTATCGTTATGCATAACACTTGGAATTCTGAACTGACCTTTTTTAGATTGCACGAACGACCAAAATTTCTTAGGATTAGTTGATATATCATTTTCAAGATCGGCGATATATTTTGTGTACTAGTCACCAATCAGTCTTTTCACACGACTACGTAGATCACGGAATTTTGATAAGAATCTTTCAGATCTGAATTTTTATTAAGCCTATGCGCGTTGTTTTTGGCGCGTAATACGCTAATAATTTCGTTTGAGAACCAGACAGGATAACTACTCTTCCTTATTATTTTAATAGGTACACATTGATCGAAAATACTGTTAAAAATGCAGTAGAAAATATTACATGCTTGATCAACATTAAGAGACGCGTAAATGGGAGACTAATCAGTATCAAGAATTAGTTGATATAACACTGGGAAATTGGCCTCACGGAAATTATAAGAATTATGTAACGTATTATGTTGAAAACGATTAGTTTTAATTTTTGGAATGTCTACAAGTAAGTAAAGGGCTGGGTGATGTTCATCTTCTGTAACGAAAGGTACCTCATCTTGTAAGACTTCACACTTCAAGTTTGATAGCACCAGGTCGAGGAGGCGACCCTCACTATTCAGTGTTTTATTGAATTGAGTTAAATTTAAGAATGATATAAAGGTATTCATCAAATTGGATTTCGCATCGTCTACATTTTATACAAAATTTGTAATATTAAAATCTCCGAGTATCAATATATGTTCATTATGGATATTTTGGTGGTTTTTGATTATATGAGGTTGGGATATCTGCTTGGACACAGCAGAATAAAAGATGACGTTGTGGTAAGGTGGTTTATTCACTGATACACAATAAGAAACATCACTAAGTCAATAGTACCCGTGACAGGATTGTACCATGTCGTTCTCGGTAGAATATCGAGACATCTATATCTATCAATTTAAGTGTTACCTGAAAGGTAACGTTTGCCCCTCTTGTCACGGGTGACGTACAGCTTAGTGTATCAATAATAATTGTTCTAGATAATATATACATATTCAGCATGAATATAATAACTTAAATATTACGCTATATTTTCCCTACACCTTCCCTGCAGAGAAAAGAATTTATTTGCTATGTCTAAAGTGATAAAATTCGTCAAAACAACAATAACACTCCTATCATAAATTTGGATTCTAAAATCTTTCTTTTCTCTCCAGCATCGGTGTTAATATGAGTAAGTGTAATACGATACATAATACAAATAAATATAATAATTTACAAATTCTTATAATAAAATGAAATATTTGATGTCGATTGTTTTTTTTTTCAAGGTAAGCTCTATAATATAGTAAACATAAAATAAGTGTCAAGTTCACAGCTACTTATAAAAACATCAATGCTCTACTAAAATTATGTAATTCAAGGTTGTTTCGATGCATTCTCGAACACATCCCGTTTTGTGCATAGTTCAGCATTTTTGAATTAAATCGTCGCGCACTGAAATCCGATAGGTCTTTGTTCTATTTTTGTGCACTTCAATAGTTTTTCCTCCTTTTAGAAACAGAACATTCGGTTCGCGTTCCGCGATCACAACATAAGGACCTTCGTACACTTCGGTAAGTTTATTTCCCGTTTCACTCTTAACTAATATCAAATCATCTTTGTTGTAAGACCTAGGGTAACAATTCTTATCGTAGTGTTCCTTACGTTTTACCTTGTTCGACACCAAATTCTGATGAGCATCCAACCATGCTCGTTGCAACCTATATTTCAATTCGCTTAGATAATTATCATGATTATAAATGGGATCAGTTTTTTCAATGTTTATCAAATTAGATGGCAATGTCGCCAGAAAACCAAAAACTAGCTCAAACGGGGTGTAACCAGTCTCAGTATGAACTGTAGTATTAAACACGAAACACCAATATCGAAGCCACGAGCTCCAATTTTCAGGTTAATTCCCCGTCATTATACGTAAGAAAGCTTTCAAATGTTTATGGGTGTTTTCCAGCGCCCCAATTGTTTCATGGTGATATGCTGTACTGTTTAATTTGTTGATATTCAGGAGCCTCGCTGCATCACACATAACTGTTGACATGAACTCTGTCCCACGATCAGTACAAATTTCCGTAGGCGTCCCATATCTTAGGATGAAATCCTCCACAAATGTTCTAGCTACAACATTGGCCTCCTTTGATTTAAGTGGATAAACCTCTATGAATTTAGTTAAATCACACTGTAACGTCAGTATGTATGTAAAATCATCATTGCCTTTGTCTATTGGTTTAACAATGTCTAGAAATACTTTTCTAAATGCTCGATCCGCAGTTGTTGTGACTACTAGAGGTTGTCTTGTATGTCTATCGTGTTTATTCCGCTGACATTGGTCACACCTCGCTACATATTTGTAAATGTCGTTAGTCATACCTGGCCAAAAATAATATTTCTGTATTTTTTTTGTCATTCTCCTAATACCTGCAAGTCCACTCGACGGCAATAGATGGAAATCATTTAGAATAACTGTACGCATTTCTTTATCCTCAATACATTTTCTTTTATTAACGATGCATATCCTAGGTATATCATAATTTTTATTAAGTTCGTTGGCCAACGATTTCAAAAATGCAATATTGCTATCTTCTTTCATTATTACTACCTCTTCTATGTCGATTTCATCACACAATGTTTCCAAATGTCCCAACAAACGGCGTAGCGGTTTTGCTGCCAGATCATCTGGATCGATAAAGATCGTTTTCATAGAGGGCATGTATATTAATTTTTCATCTTCAGTAGCTACTCTATCATCGTTTTCCATCAGTTTATTCTTCAATTTCTTATTCATTATTGTTAGTTGCGTACATTGTTTGGGTTTTTTAAGGAACTCAACGATTTTCGGTTGCCCACCCGAATTTCGTTCGATAACCTGATTATTATCCCTCACTTTAGTTTCTATCTCCTCTTTCTCTTTAGTTATTGTTTGTGCCCTTGTGACAACTGCTATGCTGTGTTGATTTATGCTCTTAAGCTCTTCAATCGAAATTCGTGACAAGGCATCAGCTATTACGTTGTCAGAACCTTTAATGTATTCAATGTCGAAATCGTATTCCTCTAAGCATAACCTAAACTTTGTCAGACGGCTTGAGGGATTGTTGTGTGTGAAAAGAAAAATCAACAGCCTGTGATCTGTCATGATCTTGAATCGCTTACCAAATAAATAGGGCCGAAAATGTCGTGTTGCCCATACTATCGCTAGTAACTCTTTTTCTATTGTGGCATAGTTACTTTCTGCCTTGTTAAGTGTTCTACTGGCATAGGCAATCGGTTTTCCATTTCCATTAGATAGTACTGCACCCAAAGCTTTTCCTGACGCATCAGTGTGTACTATGAACTGGTTCTCAGCAGAAAAATCTGGGAAATCTAGTACTGGTGGGGACATCAAAGCCTTTTTTATTGTTTCAAATGATATTTGGCAATTATTCGTCCAAATAAATGCTGCGTTTTTATGGGTCAGTTGAGTTAAACACCAAGTTCGCTTCGCGAAATTTGGGATAAATTTTCTATAATAGTTAGCGAACGCAACAACCTTCTTAACCTCATCCGCCGACTTTGGCTCCGGATAATTATGTAAGGCTGCTATTTTGCTCGAATCAGGTAGGATGCCCTCTGATGTTATAACATGCCCCAAATATAAGATATCCTTTTTTAAAAATTCGCACTTTGAAGGATTCAGTTTCAAGTTGACTTTCCTTAACCTCTCAAACACTTTGATCAGATTAGCATTGTGATCTCTCAGATTTCTTCCAAACACAATCAGATCGTCTAAATATACAAAACATCTTTTATAATTGAGACCTGCCATGGCTATTGTCATTATTCGAGAAAAACTTGGAGGGCTAATCTTTAGGCCCAATGGTAGCCTCTTCATTTGAAACATTCCGCGACCTGATGTAAAAGCGGTACACGGCCTACTTCCTGGTTCTAGTTCGACCTGATAGTACCCTTGAGCAAGGTCCAAATGTGTGAAATACATTGAGCCTGACACTGATTCTAGAATTTCAGTTATATTTGGTAATGGGAATTTATCATCGACAATATTAAGGTTCAGGTCACGATAATCAATTACGACACGCCATCGTTTCTTTCCGTCTTGACCTATTTTCTTGGGAACAATCAACAACGGTGATGACCAAGCACTTTCGGCTTCCTCAATGATGTCATTTTCCAGCATTTCTCCTATTTGTTTCTCTATCTGTGCCTTTTGAGCGTGCGGTATACGATATGGTTTTTTATAAACTGGCTTGGCTTCAGGTTTAATTTTAATCTCTTGTTGACCTAGATTTGTAGTTGTCAGCTTATCTCCTGGTATGTGAAAGATATCTGCGTATTTGGCGCAGATGTTCTCAATAGGGATCTTCTCTTCTAATATCATATCCTTCCAATCAATTTCCGCAAACATTCTTTTCACTCGTTCTACATTTTTGTCCACTTTCTCAAATTCGAAACAATCATATTCATTTGCACTGTGTATTTCTGGAATACAACTTTCTAAACTTACTGACTCATCTCTTGTATTTAAAATTCTCACTGGAATCATTCCGTTTTTTGGCTTCACAATCAATCCTGCCATAAAAACTCCCTCACATAACTCTCTCGCTATTATTACACAGTCATCCTTTAACTTTGTCTCTACATATTGAATTCTTTTACACCTAGGCGGAATAATCATCAACTGGCTGTTACCAGATGTATATAAACTTAATTTTGTTGATCCAACTTCATTTTTCAAACTAAGTGTACTAAGTTCAAAATTTATTAATCCACAATACTTAATTAAAAAATTCTGACCGATTATTCCGTCAGCATCGCATGCTAAATTTTTAAACACATAAAATCGTTCATTAAACATTTGTGCATTCGCTTCCAAATTTAAATCAACACATCCTTCTGCTACTAACATACCTCCTATTCCTTTAATTTTCAATTTATTCTCTGTCATACACACGTCTTTTGGTAATCTTTCATACTTTAAAGCACAGAAGGATGCACCTGTATCCACTAAAAATGTTACATTCTTTCCATTTACATTGAAATACACTCGATTCATACCAATACATTCATATATACAATCACGCTCAGTTCTCTCGAAAAAATGCTGCAGTGAACTTTCATCCTCAACATTCTTACTTTCATCTCCTTGCGCACAATACACATTGCCTTGATACCCTCTATTTTGCGTATTTCGAGCTAAATTCTTAAACTGTCCTCGACCGTGGTTATTGTAACCCCTATACTGTCCACGTTCATAATTACTACAGTTCCTACTCTCTTGGTTGTAATTATTAGCTTGTTTTGTATAATTATTCCCGTAGTTGTGGTTGTAGTTATTTCGGTAATTTTGATTTTGATATATTCCTCTGTTAGAACGGCCTCTATAATTATTTCTGAATTCTCTCCTATTCGAAATTTCGCCTCTATATTTATGAAATGCTCCATCATTGTCGTTACGGCTTTTTCCCATGGCATTTATTTCGGGCGTTTTCGTTAGACTTTCATTATCTTGCGCTACTTTTATCGCTTCTTTTAGGGATGTTGGATTTCTTGCAGCTAGAATTATACTTAAGGACTGGTTATTCAAGCCCGAAGTAAATTTCCTTATTGCAGTTTTCTCATTGAGTGGCTGCAAGATCGCATATGCATTGTCGTCGTCATTGGCCTGGGAGATTGTCAAGTTGCGGAAGAGTTCCTGTACGTCTTTTCCAAATTCTTCAACTGTCCTGGATCCTTGTTTTGTTCTTGACAACTTCTCTTCCAAAGCCGCGTGTGATTTTTTAGGTATTAAATGCATACGCATATCACGCACCAAAACCGCCACATTATATTGTCTGTTAATCTGTGCCAACGCGCTGGTGGTCAATCTTGTTTTTAAGACAAAATCGATCAGCCGTTGTTTGTCCACAGCTTGAGTCAAATCTTGTTCGTAAAACTCAATTGCGTTGATGAGTTGCTCTGTCGTCTCATCTTTACCATCAAATTTTGGTAATAACTCTACTGCTGTTCTATAATCGAACCGCGACATCTTAATTAAAAACTGATCTGTAATTTCGGTATCAGTTTCCACTTCCCCTTTCTTCGTTAAATTAACAATTTCCAAATACAATTTATCAATTGCCTCCAAAGACTCTTGGAAAATCGGAATATCTTCCTTTTTAACAATAATCTCACCTTTTCGTACCTTATCCTCAAATTCCTTTATAGTTTGATAATATAATTTAGCTTCAACTGCCTTATTATGATTTACTCGCCTTTCTATGTTACATTTAACAATTACGGCTCTGATCTCGCCTAGTTGTACCCTTATTTGAGCAACTTCCGGCAATAGCGGCATTTACCTCAATTTGATAAACATATGTGAATAAATAAACCAAATACCAAACCCAAAAAAATTAATACATAAACCGATAGCTAATGAAATATAGGTCCCAATGAAATAAAATATTAGGTAATTACATGAATAATTTTTCCTAGTGCCTATGAGCAAAGGTTAGATAATAAATATATATAAATTATTATATAAAGTGACCTATTAAATACAACATTTTGTTAATTCATTGAACTTAAATTGTTTTTCATAGCACAAATTTGCGAAACATTGCAACAATTACTATTCTAATTACGAATACCAATGACATCAAAATTATGAAACAATTAAACATCATTCATTAAATGGTGAACATACCGGTTGATAATTTCTGCTGATCCGGGACTTTCGTGGCGTTGAACCATCGCGCTCAATCTTGGGTCGATTCGGCGAACTGCTGACGTCCTAGACCTCGTCCGAGAATGCTCCTTTCGTCCTTCCCAATCTCAGCTGGACCGTCACTGATTCTTAAACACGTTCCGATGTGCCTGTTGCATCAAGAAGTGCCATACTCCTATGAATCTTTCTTGAGTGTTTAGCCTGTATCCTTTTCTTGTACCTTTCATATCCCAATATTGCAAGTATGAGAATTACTCCAACAAAGGCTATAATTCCGGGATAGTCCGCTGAATTGATAACAACTTCCGTCGTTTTGGATTGAGAACCACCCATTTTGTTAAGTATATTAGTACATTTCCTTACTCGAAGATTTTCCTAGCTTCACAGAACTTGCCTCCAGTTTCCGGGCTAATTCCGCATCACGAAGCAGTTTGCAGGATCGCCATTTGGTGGTTTTTGATTATATGAGGTTGGGATATCTGCTTGGACACCGCAGAATAAAAGATGACGTTGCGGTAAGGTGGTTTATTCACTGATACACAATAAGAAACATCACTAAGTCAATAGTACCCGTGACAGGATTGTACCATGTCGTTCTCGGTAGAATATCGAGACATCTATATCTATCAATTTAAGTGTTACCTGAAAGGTAACGTTCGCCCCTCTTGTCACGGGTGACGTACTGCTTAGTGTATCAATAATAATTGTTCTAAATAATATATACATATTCAGCATGAATATAATAACTTAAATATTACGCTATATTTTCCCTACAATATCATGCATTAGTGACATATTATCTAGAAACTATCTACAGGTACATTGCCACTAGAAAAATTAACTAAGAAAACATACAATGATTTTTTATCCTCTAATGATACCTTACATCCTATTACATCAATAAACGGAGAAATGTTAGTTAAGCTAGAAACATCAATAGCGTTAACAGTGAAAATATTTTTAACACCAAGTACAACACCAACACCTTTTTTCACACCAGCGGATATAAGATTTCTATCATTACGAAACAAAGTATAGTTTTCACTAATAATTTCGTTGTTATTCACATTTTCTTGTAACCAGGTTTCAGTAATGCCTATTATGTCGTATGATGCACAAGAAGTCGAGACTAGTATTTTATTGACTTTGGTATTCAGGCCTCTTACGTTTTGATAGTAGCAGCTTAGGGTGGTAAGGTTAGGTTTATTTGAGCAATTGGATGTATTATTTAGTTTAAAGAGATGATTTTGGGTACATTATTGAAGTATTTGATGTAACGAAGCTTAAATTTTGAAAGATTATTTAATTCAGATCAGGCAATAAATACGGATGTTACATGTAATTTCAGTTTGAACAGTTCATTATTTCAATAGATATGAATGAATTCTGAATGTGTATTCCGTGATTGTCACTTGTCTAAATCTGCGTAATTTCGAATAAGTATAATTATTCAAATAGATGAATCTAATTCATGCCCGTTCAAAATTGCATTTCATTCCGATAAAATATGTCGCAAAAATAGGGGTCTGGAAGGTTAAGACACCAAACTTTGTGCAACCTTATGTATAAAAAGGGCGAACAACCAAAAAACTCCGATAACACTTGTTTAGTCCGCCGGGAAGAACTGGTGTGATTTCCTGTGCTCGAATCTTAGATCTAAAAAGTAGCGTCACTTTTAATCATTGTTCGGGGCATAAGAAAAAACCATTGGCACAAAAATAAGGATTTGGTGGAGCAGACCTGTCCAGAACCTCGGAAAACATATAAAAGCCGTTACAGACAACAGATCGCTCTCTTTTGTGATTTTGCATTTCAATAAGTACAGTTACTCTTTTGTGCTCTTTCTGGTTATTGTGATTTTTCAAGCCGTACAATATCTCTTGTGTTTCTGAATTTTGATCACTATAGTAGCCTTTCTATGATTTCAAGTTTCAAACCGTACAGTATCTCTTGTGTTTTTGAATTTCGATCAGTGCAGTTACTCTCTTGTGATTTCGATTAAGAATCAGTACCGTTGCCCTCTTTTGTGATTTTGATTTTCAATCCGTACCGTTAAAGTGTGATTATCATATTAGAATCAAAGTGAAATAATTATTATCCGAGTTCAAGTCATATTTGAAAAAGTGAATTACCGATAGTGTTCCTTTTAAGTGAAATTTCGTATAAGGTAAATGGCTTAATATTTTATATCCGGGCATTACGATATATCTTCCGAATCCGAACCGACCGTATTTAAACCGTTTGATATATCGTAGTGCGTTTTAACAACATTTCAAGTAATATGGCTATCTGAATATTTACTGAATACAGTCATTATGCTAGGACCTGTTTGATTCGTCTTTTCCACAAATTGATAAATGTAATCATTTGTCAACCGATTCCGTACCGTTGAATTTCAATACCAAACATATCGCAACAATGGATATGTTGTACTATTTTTCATATACCGTTTGAGCTTCATTACATTTTCCGCCTGGGTGTAATTTTGTGAAATAATATCGTTCAATTGCATTCATATTGATTATTCTGTAAGTGTACTTGTTATATTTATTATATATTTTATTATTTGGAATTCCCCGTTTTATTGAATTATTTCTCATCCATCTTCAAACGAGCTAAGTTTTAACCATGTATCAATTGTAATTAAAGCCTACAATTTTGATACTGTTTTCTGCCCATTGGACTCTGGTTATACTTCACTGTAGCTACCCTAGGGACAAGGCTATCTTCAGATAGCATAGTGACAAGCCTTGTGGAGAGGACCCTAGCAGAAGTCCTCAAAAGGAGTTAACCTTTGGAGAAAATCTGGTGCCCGAGGATTTGAAATAAGCACTTTACCGAACAGTCGCAAGGTACACGTTATATTGATTTTGAGATTAGTTTCACCTTCATTTAAACGTTTATTTTATTGATCTTTTAGTGTGCGGTAATATTCCATTTGCTTCGGGGTCTTATCAGAATTGATTCTTATTGTTTTAAATTCAGCACATTTTTTAGGTTAGTGTTGCTACGAATAAGATTTATTGCCAACACTTCATCATGCAGTATAATTTTAAGAGGTCGTGGATGGTCTTTTGATTTTTCAGAGTCGTACCGTCCAAGGCGAATAGTTTTAACATTCGATAGATCTAGTGTTGAAATAGGCAAAATTGCCTGAATAATATCGGTGACTTGATTTGAATCGGCGGATGTTCTTTGTTTAACTCAGATGCTTGTTCCGTTAATCCGAAAACAATAACGTTTTTACTGCGTATTTCATGTTCTTTAATTTCTTGTACGACTTCTTCAAATGAAAAGGATGAGGATGCAGTTGAATTCTGAGTAATAGTATTTTGTAGGTTCAATATTTGGTTCTGTAGTTTAGCGACAATTGCCTTTAGTGAATTCAGATCAATGCCCATTTCAGTACATTGTGCACAAGTCCAACTGAGGGATTTCTTTTGCGAGTGTTTACCCTTAATTCGGAAGTAGTAAGATCAGCACAAGTAGATTTGTATATGTTGTTACATATACAACAATGAACCATTAGATGTAAATCACTGGTTTTCGAACAGCAATGGCAGGAACGCATGTTCAGATTAAATATGTAATGATACATTTCACTAAATAACTCTGGATACGGTCCTAATAATCTTGAATCTAAGTGAAAAACAAACAGTTGCCTAAATAAAAACGTTATAAGAAGCCACAGATGTTTATGCGAAGATAACGCTGCTGTTCACTTTACTACATAGCAGTATTCAAATACAAAACTAAGTTGCTTCAGTTAGATATTAATTACATAAATTTGCATGTATAAAACTCACATGAAGTAGATATTGAGTACGATGATGCACTGTACAAATTTTCGGAAAAATACACTAATATTATACTATATATTTACACTTTTTCGAGAGAGCGAGTCTACGCCTGACTTCCGTTGATAATGATATTGATAAGGTTATCCACGATTTTTTGTTTTCATTCGTATGTATTGTTTTAGATGGAAAGTGAGAATCATAAGTGATGCGCAATAATTTAGTAAAATATATATACGCCAAATTTACATCATTACAGTTTATCATTTGAAAGGTTATTTCATTCTGCGTTTAATTAGCTAACTTGCTCATATGCCAAGTTCAAATAGGCATCGTAAACATTGTTTGAAAGTAGGATAAGCGCCACACGATGTTTCCGTTAGCTACAACAGCTGTTTGCGGACGGCACAAACGCCAGTCTCCATAACAACCACGTGATGCAGTTCGTCCATTTTCGGAGCTTGTATTCATCACGAAAAAGTGAGTAGAAACGTGATTCTGAATGTGTATCTTTTGTAATTAAGATATATCTTCCGAATTCTATAGCTGTATCGTCACAATTTGGTATAACGTATAGTTCACGTTAATAATCATGGTGCTTGTGCCAACGGGACTAGATGCCTTTTTATATATAAATCAACATTGGACACGACTTTTTTGGCCTCCGTTGAAATTAACAAGAATTTGTTTTTTTTTTAAAGTCATTGGTATTGCAGTACTCCTGAATTTTCTACAGTAATTTATCAATCAACATTACAATCAAGAGAGCATCAATTACACTGTTTATTGTATTGGCGCTTATGCCAAATTTGAATCTTTCATTCGATTGATTTTATCGATGGCCTTAGGACACGACGTAATATTGGAAGAAGCTTCAGAACATGAGTTACTGTATCTGGAGAATAAAGTTGTGTTGGAGCTTCCTGTATCTCCTACTCAAAATTCTTAATGAGAAGTGAATTGGAAGCTCCTCCATTTTTCAACCAAATTTTAACCAAGTATGGGTTTCGGTATAAGAAAACATGTGTCACTATTCCGGAAGTCGAGGGGTTAGGATTAATATATATAGATATATATATATATATATATATATATATATATATATATATATATATATATGTTTCTTCTTAGGTTCTCGCGGACGTAATGTGTAGAACTGGATTCTCGGGTATTGATCCGCGTTGTGTGGTTTCGGTCCTCAAAAGGACCAATTTCACGACGTTTCGGCAAAGTCGCATTTGCCATCTTCAGGTGATTCGACCGTAGAGTCACCTGAAGATGGCAAATGCGACTTTGCCGAAACGTCGTGAAATTGGTCCTTTTGAGGACCGAAACCACACAACGCGGATCAATACCCGAGAATCCAGTTCTACATATATATATATATATATATATATATTTATCCTACTACTTTCCGAGCGTCCGTACATTGACGGATTGCTATCTTCCAAGCGTCCGGTTCCTACAGAGCGTCCGTATACGGACGCTTGGAAGTTTCCCTGTAGTAAATCATTCATACTTGTTCGCTGAACATGTTGGCAAAAATTTGTCTGGACGCTCAGATGCTAGTGCAACCTGTCGTTTTGTGTATTAAAAGTATACTGATAGTACAACGTGTCTGCCGTTAGAGGCGTTCGCTACAATTCCTGTGTATTAGACAGGTGTATGCAGTACTTTCAGCCTGTCGATTTGTAGGCGTCCTCGACGTCGAGGAGAAATGACAACGCCGTATTCTGATAGTTATTCTGCATTATTCTCATTTCTCTTGCATCTCAAACTGAGCGTAAGCAGTTGTTTTGATTGAGCAAGTTTATATAGGAATTCCAGTATCTGACTATGGTTATTACTAGATTATTTATTACTTAACTAGGATGTAGCGTACATTACAGTAATTATAAAAAACTTTATTCCGATATCCATACTTAATAATTGATCGCACCTATGGTTACCACCGAACTTATCATGTAGGCGACACCACGAATTGATGCGCTCTCTTCCACTTTACGCATTGATTGTTATCACATAGTGATGCGTATTGACAAATATCTGATCTTTGAGGTATCCCGAATAAGATTTATTACATCCATGGAATCTGTAAATTACGCTCATTCTTTGTTCTTTATAATTGTATGGTTTTTGTTTTAGTTGATTTTTATTGTAATGTATTGTTGGACTTTTACAGAGTATCATTCTGACAGCGAAAACTCTTGGATTCTGAAATGTCGATACTTAGAGCTGGTGTTTTTTCGAGAATGAACAGATGGAACAGTTGAATTAAGTTGTTCACTAGCCGCATTAACATCAATTTTATATTGAATAGATAAACGCTTTCTTTTTCCGGAAATCCGCATTCTCAATATAAAGACAAGTTTTAACTAAACCAAAATAATTACACACCAACCATATGATTTTTATTATTTGTAACGAATTGGCGAGACAGCGCGGCGTGTTGGGTAAGATCAGGGTGTACGTAGGGGTCAATAAACTTTGAGGTAATATCAATTCATCGTTATTCCCAACGACATTAATTCTGTGTCGTCTCATCATCGCAATTAAGAGATAATTTTACATAATATATTTTCGTGTATTGCTGAAAAACCAAATGATAAATTCCGTAAAAGTAAACTTCTCTGCAACTTGAAGGTGTTCGATGATCGGCGAGTCCGTAAATATAGGTTCAGATAAATGATAATTGGATCATTTGGTTGAGATTATAAGTTTTGATTACCTAAGCAGCGTAATTTTTCTTTAGAGTTTTAATCGACAAAAAGAGTTGCGACATCTATATGGTGAATCAATCTAATTAAACTTTTGTTGTAGAGTCTATTGAATTAAATTCGATCCCCAAAATTTTTTAATTTAAGCCGGTGAGAGCTAGGTTGATTTCTATCTCTATATTATTAATATTATTGCATTTTACTATGAAAGAACAGAATATTAGATTGGTCAAAATGTATAGATGGAGTAATATGTTCTTATGTCTGATTCGCATAGTAGATTTAGAATCTATAAGTCAATTTATCTATAAATGATATTTAAAGATTTAATTTCAATATTAATTTCTAAATTAATTTCAAATGTTTGTGTTCTAGAGTTGCTTCTTTTACTTTAAAATTATTTTCGAAGAACAAGTTGTTCCATATCAAGCTAGTTTAATATTAGTTTTCAATATTCCTTTATATATTTCCATTTATACATTCCAACCGATTCCTACGACAAATCTACTGTATGCCCTTCTCCATTTTATTGAAACTGTTGTGAATCAGGACAGCAGCTGTAATTTTGTAAATCGAAAATGTCCCGAGTAGGAAATTCCCCAGTTATCGCCTTATCGTGTGCCCGTTTCCTTTCCTTCATCCAGATAATGATAATGAGGCCCATAGGAATTAAATCATTATTGATTATGTTTTCTTCCATGCGAAAAGTGATCGATATCTAGATGTCTGTATAGCATATCCGGAATTTCATATGCCAGACTAAAAAATAAGAAAAATTCATATCAAATCAAGTCCGGAAATGTTTCAATAAAGATGAAGACTGAAAGATGTTTTTCGTTTCATGACTCAGGAACCATAACATGCCAAGCTTTCAATTTTGGTAATTCGGCTTTAGTAATTATCGATGCAAAATTTTCTATATGGTAGGTACTGGTCGTCGAAGCTTCTTAACAGAAGCGACGGTAAGGGGAACTTGCAATACATTTTCTGCTTTATTTTGGATCGCATCATTTTATTTTATTTTGAAACTAATTATAGGTTTTTGGGAAAACTTTGCTTCATAGAAGTATTCTTAAATTTTTTTTCAGAAAAAACATTTTCATGGAAAATCTATTTGAAAATGATGGAAATGGACCTTTCATAATTCCTCCTCACATGAATGGTGAAACATATTTCAATTTATTGGAGAACGACCTTACAGATATAATAGTTGATGTACCATACGCAAATAGATCAGTAAGTTGGTTCATACATTATGGAGCACCTCTTCATGTTAGTAAGATTTACCCTCAAAAGAGGATAATGCCGTATAGTTGCGTGGCCTCCTCGTTTACCTGACTAACAATCCTCAGATTCTGTTCCATGGGGTTATTCAAATGTACTAGGTGCAAATTGAAAATGAGAGAAATCTTGAACAAATAGTAATAGAGCAATACGAGATAAATAGGAATGAGGAAGGCTTATTTGAGAGAGAACATCCATGAGGAATCGACTAGAAAGACGGACATGTCTGGCACATGTTATATTTGTTAATTTTTGCCATTTAATATTGAATCGAGTTATATGGCATAAAGTATGTTCTCGTGTAGCGGGCAAATGATGAATGCAATCCACTCAAAATTTGGACACTATGAATAAGGAACTATCATACTTATAAAATTGAAATACTGTCAAGTACTTGGGACCTTTCAGCTACCAAGTAGCCATCATCAGAGTAAACAGAACAGTATTGTTAGTGGATAAGAGCGATTGTTTCTTATTTATAGTGTTATAGTGTGAACTCTTTCATTGCTTATCAGAAATTTTAACACAAATTATGGAATGAATCTCGAAACTTACTGGCTTAAAAGTTCAAAGAGGTACGACCGTTTTTGAGTTATGAGTAGTACGGATTGTCGAAATACTCGACACTTTTCGCTCTGTTTCGCGCGTCATTTGGAGCGGTAATCATCTGGCCGATTGACGATTGTAGAGAGAAATATTATAACAACACGTTCACTGCCGATCACACCAGCAGGTGCGGCACCTGATAAAGGGATAGCGCGTTCCGTCAATAGTCCAGGCATTTAAGGAGGAAAATCAACGATTTTTGTGTGAATTTCCGCGAGGTCTAATTTTGGTCTATTCTAAATATTTTGACACGCTGAAAACGATGGGGTAGTTTAAATTTGCATTAACCCTGTGCTCAAAAAGCTATGGCCATATTTTGGAAGCAAAAATGGCCTTTTTTCAATTTTTTGCGTTTTGAGACAAAGCTTTGAGTTGTATGGAAAAATGTTTGAACAAAAGTTTTTGGAAAAATTAATACGCCCTTTTTGGCTCCGGTCCGAAATCGATTCGAGGTCGTGGGCCCAAGATAGGGTCCATTTACTCTGTTTTTTAGCACATTGAAAAATGGAGTATATGTCAAAGAGTTTTTGTTTTTTTCATATTCTGTTTCGGTGGAAACATAGTATTTTTATTCCTTTTCTTTCAGTTTCTGGTATTTTGACCTACCTCATTTTTGGCGCCAAAAAAAGTTATTTTGAAAAATCTGTATTTTACTAATTCCAGACGGAATACTTAAGTTTCCGATATAAAACCAAAGTGATTCGACAGATTTTATTATTCTGCATTCAGTATCCAAAATTCAATCATTTTGGTTCAAAGACATAACTTTGGCGCCATTTTGAAAATTTTGAACATCTCAAAAATTCAAATCTTTTGTGGTTAGAAACTTTTCACGAAATTCAAATTCTACGTTCTTTAAGAGATTTTCATAGCGACTATTTTAAGTCCAAGCAGATCGATTTGAGTCGAGTAGAAATGAAGCTATCCTAATAAATGTGTGTTGGATCTCTAAAGGGCCCATTTTTGGATCTATCAACAAAGTCTTAGAGCAAACTACAGAGAAATACATCGGCTATTCAGGTATGAAACAGCGTACGGGAATTCGTTCACAATTTCAAGTTATAACGAATTTCATAATAAAAACTAGCGCGGAATTTCATTTAGCGGCAATAAGCGAGCGTCGGTACAATAGATTCCTTGCGCGAAATAATACTTTTTTAAATGCTTAAAAATGCACCGGAATGCTTATAATCATTTTGTGTAAATGTGTGAGTGTATGTAGACGTGTGAACGTGTATATGTGATCGTGACATGAAGTCATTTAAGGGTGTTACATAACAAATTTCAATATTCTACAAAAAAAACTAAGATTACTAAATAATTTGTTTTTTTTTCACATTCATATTTTTTTTTCTTTTACATTTCATATTTATTGAAAAATTATCTATATGTCTAATTATTCACAAATAACCTGAGTTTTCGTTTTCACTGTCAGCATATATTGCTAATGATGTAATATGATCATTATTGATATTCGGATCATCGTGATCCGCTTCATCATCTAAGTTTGATAAAATTTGATCGTCGCAATTGTCATTGATAACATCATTGGTATCGTCATCATCTTCATCATCGTGTTTATTTTCATTCATACACTTATCAAAATCATCATCATCTAATATACTCATTTCTGGCTCGGGGCAATTAGAACATTCTTTACCTTCACAATGCTCACATAATGAGCTACAAGGTGGTCCTAATTTTAAGCATGGACATTTACGAGTACAATTTTTTACACAACCACAAGAGATTATTTTGATCAACTCATCGGGACGTGCATTTTTACTGTTTGTAAGTCCATTCGGACTATTTCTCCAACCCCATTTCGTTGGATCGATGGTTTTATTACCGATCCAAACCTGATCTTGGTAATAATCCTAAAAATATGTTGCTTCACAGCATCATCGTATTTTCATATGGTTACCTTGTGATGCCTTGGCATAATGTAATCGTTTCGCTGGCATGGAAAATTGGGAGCTTTTTGTTTAACACATTTATCAGCAAATTACAATTCCCGATCTTCCATACTCGACATAAGATTACAACAAGGTAACCATATGAAAATATGATAATGCTGCAAAGCAACATATTGTTAGCGTGTTCGATAATCAAACCATTGATCCAACGAAATGGGGTTGGAGGAATAGTCCGAATGGACTTACTCCTATACAAACAATAAAAATGCACGTCCCGATGAATTGATCAAAATAATCCCTCGTGATTGTAAATAAAATTGTACTGGCAAATGTTTGTGAAAAATATAGGATTACCTTGTAGCTCATATGTAAGCATTGTGAAGGTGAAGAATGTTCTAATTTCCCCGAGTCAGAAATCAGTATGTATATCACCCTATAACGACATCATGTCACGGTCACATAAACACCACACGTTTTCATACACTCACATTCACACAAAACGATTATAAGCATTCAGATGCATTTTAAAACATTAAAAAAAGTATAGTTTCTCGCGCGGAATCTATTGTAACGATCCTCGTTTATTGCCGCTAAATGAAATTCCGCGCTAGTTTTTTATGATGAAATTCGTTATAACTTGGAATTGTGAACGAATTTCCGTACGTTGTTTCAAATCTGAATAGCCGATGTATTTCTCTGTTTGCTCTAAGACTTTGTCTATAGGCTCAAAATTGGGCCCTCTAGAGGCCCAAACACATTTATTAGGAGACACTTATCGTCATCTTCTCATCATACAGATGATAATAGTGAACCCTACAAGTATGAAATCATTACTGATTATGTTTCCGTTCTCGCAAGAGGTGATCTTCGACATATCTAGATGTCTGTAAAAACAATATCAGCGCATTCAACAGCTGGTAATGAGAACAATCTTTTCAATAATTTCCAGGGATATTATTAGTTTTGGTGAATTAAACACAGCCGATTAGTCAGAGAATATCTTTGCAAAGAAATATTGAAATAACTATGCAATTCGAAGATAAAGTTATCGACTCATCTTGAGCGTCTATTTCTGGATATAATATAAATATAAAGTTAAATTATTACCGATCTTCATTCTGGAGATTGAATATTTTCAAATGTTATTGTGTCTGCATCAGACTTTGATGATTTAGTGATGGCTATGTTTGTCCTCTATGGGTGGAAGTCATCTATCTTGTGGAACTGGAAATTGAGACAACTAAGCGGAGATACCATTCCATGTTCCCAGCTTGTTAGAAAAAATATTTTCAATCATAGTTGAAAATCATGTCATTCCGAAAAAATCCTGTGTTGTAGACCTTAATATTGCTTGTTGACTAATAAACTATAAAAGAGTTACTGTGGATAGCACTATAAATAAGAAATAATTATAGTGAATAAGGGTGATTATTTCAATGAAATAATAAATATAACTACTTTGTTATACTATCACTGATATTCAATATAGTCGTTACTATAGTTTCAACACTAAACGTGTCAACTTCAGACGAAAACGAAGTACTATGTCTACTATATTTAGCGTAAAGAAGGAATACAAACAAATTAAAACCAAAAATTATACCTAACACCTGTATTTTGGTATCCTTTGATGTTTCTAATATGTTTTCACATATTCCTCACATTGAATGTCGAAATTTAATCACAAATATCTTAGAAAAGTCACATATTAATCCTTCGATAAAATCAGAAATAGAACAGGCATTCGATTTATGCCTTAGTCAAAAGTACTGTCAGTTTAATAACAAATTTCATTCTCAAAATAACGGATTAGCTATCGGTTCTCCATTAAGTCCACTTCTCGCAGATATTTTCATTTCTCACATAGAAGATACTATAATAAGTTCTGCCATAACAAAAAACATATTCAATTTTGGTACAGATACGTAGACTATATTTTAGCCCTCTTTAAAGGTACATCTAGACAGTTAGATACTTTCTCATCATTCATCAATAATATTTATCCCAACATAAAATTCACATTAGAGACAGAAAAGGATCACAAAATAAATTTCTTAGACTCAACTCATAAACTCATAACTCATTAAAATATGTTTCTTTAACTTATTTTGGTCCTATAAGCGAAAAAATTGCAAACATGTTATCCCATCATAACCTAACCATCAGCTTTAAGCCCCGAAACAAATTATCTCATATTCTGTTAAATGCGAAAGATAAAACTGACAAATTTAAAAGGCCCGGAGTTTATAAACTAACTTGTTCAGAGTGTGATAGTTTTTACATAGGTAGATATTGCGGTAACAGCAGTTAGATATAAAGAACATTTTCGTTCCTTTAAAAATAATAAGACCGATTCTTCATTTGCAAATCATATTTTAGAAACAGGCCATACCTTTCCTATTTTGAATAAGGTCCAAATTTTACATAGTCAGGATAAAATTTCAAACCTAAATATATTAGAGTCAATGGGAATTTTCAAAGCAATGAAGATGTATGATATTAAGATCCTAAACGATCAACTAGATTTATATTACAGTAATCTCTTCAATGTATTAATAACCTGATTTTCGTATTTAAAGACCGTTAGTGAATATACCCGTACCACTAAGGTTCTCACGGAACTACCTAATCACTTTACCCCTCTCTGGTTTTTCCTAGAACTATTTCCTATAACTATACAATTTATTTGTATTCCTTCTTTAACCTATATATAGTAGATATAATACTTGTTAAATTCATACCTTTGATTTCGTCTGTAGATGACACGTTTAGTGTTGAAACTATAGTAACGACTATATTAAATATGATTGATAGTATAAGAAAGTAGTTTTATTTATTATTTCCTTAAAATGATGAACTATCACAAAGTAACGGCTTCCACAATTGAATTTTTGGAGGGTGATTATTTCTCATTCGTATTGCTTATTGACGATAGTCCATAATAACAAGGTTGAGAAAATTCTCAACCAACCAGATATTCCAATTCTACAACATGAGTTCAGTTAACATATCTTATGTGAAACGTGCTTCTCTAATCAACTCAATTGTAGAATTCTGTTTCGGACATTTAATCGCCAATTATGAAAGTCTTCATGAATTAAAAACAGAATATCGTGAGGTATTTTTTTAATTTTCATTACTTTTGACTCGTAAAATCCTTCCTATGAATTCAGCTACCTTAAATAAGATTGCTGGGCGCTCAGAAATGTGCAGAATGAAAGTCACTATACGCGTACTTTCCGATACTCAGACATTTAGAAATATGTTTTGGATGCTTTGAAATCGGTAGATTGTGAATATTATTCAGCTTTAGCTGTAGAAACATGTGGTGAACGCTCAGAGTAGGAGAGGAAAGGTGTTTGTATATAATACTTTCAGGCCGTCGATTTGTGGGCGTCCCAAAACGCCGGTTCTCGAAAATTCTTCGATATTTTTTACATTTTACGTTATACTACCAGTTACAGTTATTCAGTGAATCGTAGACAGATGCTTTGAATGTGGTGAGTAACCACAGTCTGAAGGCAGGTAAGTTATAGAAAAAATAGTCAATTGTTTATCGCACTCCTGTTATATTACTTCGCTTTTGTATTTATTACTTAGTTTTTTGTTGAAAACGTACTTCTTATTTCTTCTGTCAGCTGTATCATCTTTAATCCTATAAGGGTTATATTTCAAATTATCAAATCCAAATTATATACAGGGTGTAAATGAATAACTGCGAAAAAATTCAGGGGGCGATTCCTTGTTGAAAAATAAGGTGGGTCTTTCATATAAAATTTTTCTCTAAATCACTTCGTTTCCGAGATACAGGGTGATGAAATTGAAAAAAAAATTTTTTGAGTATACCTCCGGAACCGTTTATCGTACAGAATACAGCTTTTGTGAGCAATCTCTACTCATAGTAAGCTATGTTTTGAGCGATAAAAATTTTTTTATTCATAATTGGTGAAGATTTTGAAGGGGTAATGATTGTTTTTCTCCCCAACTTCGACGCCACTGGAAAAAGTACGATTTTGGGATGCCCATTTGAACCGCCAATGTTTTCTACACAAAAAAAGTACTGGTTATAAGCTCTAAAGTTAACCGCTTTCGAGAAAAATCAACTT